>BSBM01000638.1:3130000-3439199 GCA_027924585.1 Larix kaempferi
ATAATGATTGTCATTATATATAAACATAAATCAAATTCAATTGACAACATGACTATATTTTTCAACTTCAAGAATATGTCATTTGATTGAGACTATTTGATATGGTAATCCCTAATATAAAAATTATCCATAAAAGATCATGTTAGACTATGGCTAGGACTCTCTTGCGAGAGAAACTATGACACTTCCCTACTATTTTATTATTATTTTTGACTAGGCTAATGTTAGTCTTTTTTTAGGTTATTCATAACTACTAGTTGTGGGTTTTGGACATTGTGTATGTGGCAACATTTGGTGTGTGAGATGAAAAACAGAGAGATACGGTCTAGATCAATGTGTCAAGGACTTCAACAAGGAAACAAAGGAAAAAATTGTGAAGCTAAGCTCAACTCTTCAAGACTTTACTGGCAAAATGAGTCCCCGAGGGGACGCGCAGCTAGAAAAAAGTGGATCAGAGATGATCCACGAGTAAGTGTTAGGGGCCTGTTGGGCATGGCCCAAGTTGGCATAGTTTTTCATGAAGTGAAGTCCAAATAAGTGCAGTTGGAAATGTGAAGTCGAAGCATTACAAAATTTTGATGAAGCCTAGCTCTAGCACAACAACTATTTTTTGCAAACAAGTACAGGCGAAGCGAGGTCCAGTAGTGACATATTTTTACTAAAGGAATCCGCAAATCTCAGGAGCAGGGTGAGGAGCGATGCGGAGTTGGAGGAAAGCAACCTTTCACCTTAGTAGAGACAGATTACTAAGACATCCAGGATGGCAGAGACCATTAGAAGTAGAGCGGAAGGTCCACAATGACAGAAGAAGCGGAGTGGCTGAAAGGGATGTGCTAGTATGCAGTCAGATCTGCGTAGTCAGATATGTGGCTGTCAGAAGAGGCGTCAGAGCTAAAAGCAATGTAGAAAGGAGGTCGAAGTCAAGTGATGTAGTTGTTGGCTACGATAGGCCTGGTTATCGTGATAGCCATGCCATTTTTGGGTAGCATAGGGATTTTGGCCCACAATGATTGTAAAGACATGACCCTCGAGCACGATCTATAAAAGGGGCAATTTTGTAACGGAAGGGTTGGTTTTGCATGGTCTTATTTTTTGTCTTAATTATTTTGGAAAAGACTAAGCATTGTGGAGAGCAAGAAGAGAGGAAAAAGGCTCTGTTGCTGTGTGCGCAAAGACGTATTGTAGCGAGAGGAATCTGTAGCTGAGTGCGTAGATTGGAACTGTTGAACGCTTCACATTAATATAAACAACAGTTCCCATGGACGTAGCTCCCATCCGGGGGATGAACCACGTAAATGCTTATGTTGTGTGATTGAATCTATTAAATTGCTTATGTTTATGTTCATGTTTTTGTATGTTTGCTCTTTTATATGTATTTTCACATGTATGATGGATGAGAATAATATGTTAAGTATTGAACGTATATAATTGAATGTGCAAGTAATCCTGAGTAGGTTGAATGCATAAGTCATATGGATAAACACTAAGTCAGTGAAGTCTGTAAAGTGTGTGATTTCTTAGAAGTGCAGTTTGGAGTTGCGTTGTCATATTGTATTGTGCTCATTGGGAAGTGCACAGTCCCAGTGTGCGCTGTATCATATGAAGTAAACGTGAAGTAGGAGTGACTTTGCGCACCTCACCAGTTTATTATCTGCTCATCACTTGGTTGTAGAAACATGTTTCTGCAACCCCCCCATAGCTTCACCTCAGGTGATACCTCAGTCTGCTCATAGACTGTTAACGAAAGGGACACTGAAGAAGGGTTTTGTTGGTTTCTTGACTATGCTTAACCTAGGTTAATACAAGAAAGTTAAAGAACATCCTGAACCTGCGTCAATACAAGAAAGTTAAAGAACAAGGAAGAGTAGCCCAACAGATTTTCTAATGTCTCTGGATTGCTAATACTTGCATCCTCATGCAAATTTTAAAAAATAGGGGGACTACCTCTTTTTATATAGCTTTTGTTTGAGTTTTGTTCTTTGGTTTTAGCTTTAGAATGGAAAACCTAGTGGTTTCAGATGCATATACAAAAAGAATTAGTTCATCTCCCTATTCTTAAGGTTGGCTTCAATCATGCTTTAAAATATGCATCATATATTCATTATTAATGAAACTACATAAGCTTATAGAGCCTTGTTTGTAGATTTTAAATATATATATTTTTAATAAAAATATTGCTTTTGCTTTTATTGGTTTTTATTTGTACCTATATCAATATTTCTAAAACACATAACTTTTTTTCAATCCTAGTATAACTTTTTATTACCTTTTCCATTCGGAAAAAATATTATATGGTGCAAAACTACATATGGAGGCTTATATAGCCTGAGTGGACCTAATGATTAAGAACATGTGTTACCTCCTTGGATTTCATAGGTTGAATATCCATAGGTGGGTATGGTATATATACGTTAAAGAAAGTTGTTTGTGAATATTTGTGTGGGGCTAGCAAGGTACAAATGATGTCATTCTCACTTACAAGCTTGAGAGTTGGATGATCTATAATTCTCAGGTAGATATCAATGCTCAAACATTTTTACATCAGTTGGATAGCTTGAGTGGTTGAGTTTTGTGAGCCACAAGTAGGAGGTCACGAGGTCAAGTCCCGTCGTTGGAAATTTATGTGAATATTGGGGGCCTCACTGAATTCCCCTATTAGATTAGGTTTCCAAAGCTACAACCAAATGATTTACCATCCTCAAAATTATGATAAGTGCTTGGAGGGTTTCCGATGATGAATATTCCTTCCATAAAAGTACATATGGAGAGCTACACACTGAATTTTTTTATGGTTAAATTAAGACCCTCAAACCTCGCCATAACACTTAACCTTGTAATTTTATGGCTTCAGTGACTTTATATATATATATATATATATATATATATATATATATATATATATATATATATATATATATATAATTAACAATAAAATTTACGGAAAAATAACATCCCATTAGAACAATCTATTATGTACAAGTGTACAACATTTTTTGAAGAAATTCTATCATTCTATTATTAAACCAATTTATTAAAATGAACATATGCATTATGTTTTAAAGAAAAAATAACATAGAAATGTTAGAAGACAATGAATATCTTCGAGTTAAATCAATTCTCCAAAAAAAAAACCACATATTACTGAAGTTTATTTGATTTCCTACGCTTCATATTGGTACACTATATTATAATAGGTTGTTTATGTATCTCTATAATATCTTATAATTAACATATTGTTGTTTTTCACATTTTATTAGCAAAAAATGTACCATAAAAATGAGGTATTAACTTGTACCAACTCTATATAATTTTATTTTTTAACAAAATATTAATTGACATATTTTCTAATAATGACACAACAATGATATTATCATATTATATAATGATTGTCATTATATATAAACATAAATCAAATTCAATTGACAACATGACTATATTTTTCAACTTCAAGAATATGTCATTTAATTGAGACTATTTGATATGGTAATCCCTAATATAACAATTGTCCATAGAAGATCATGTTAGACTATGGCCATGACTCTCTTGCCAGAGAAACTATGACACTTCCCTGCTATTTTTTTTATTTTTGACTAGGCTTACATTAGTCTTTTTTTAAGCCATTCCTCACTATGAGTTGTGGGTTTTTGACATGGTGTATGTGGCAGCATTTGGTGTGTGAGATGCGAAACCAAGAGATACGGTCTAGATCAATGTGTCAAGGAGTTCAAGCAGGAAACAAAGGAAATAGTTGCGAAGAAAAGCACAACTCTTCAAGACTTCACTGGAAAATTGAGTCCCTAAGGGGACGCGCAACCAGAACAAAGTGGATCAGAGACGATCCACGAGTAAGTGTTATGGGCCTATTGGGCATGGCCCAAGTTGGAACAGTTTTTGGCAAAGCGAAGTTAGAAATGAGAAGTTCAAGCATTGCGTAGTTTTGATGAAACATAGCTCCAGTGCAACAGCTATTTTTGGCAAACAGGTACAGGTGAAGTGAGGTCTAGCGGTGACCTATTTTGAGTAAAGGAATCCACAATTCCCAGGAGCAGGGTGAGGAGCAAAATGAAGTTGGAGGAAAGCGACATGTCACCTTAGTAGAGACAAGGTACTAAGAAATCCGAGGAGGCGGAGACCATTAGAAGCAGAGCAGCAGGGCGACAATGACATAAGAACTAGAGCAACTGAAAGGGATGTGCCAATTCACAGTCTGAGCTACGCAGTCATAACTGCAGCTATCAGAAGAGGCGTTAGATCTATAAGCGACACAGAAAGGCGACTGATGTCAAGTGATGTAGCTATTGGCTACGACAAGCCTATATAGCGGGATAACCACGCCATTTTTGGGGGATTTTTGGGTAGCATAGGTATTTTTGCCCTCAATGATTGTAAAGACATGACCCTCGGGAACGATCTATGAAAGGGAAAATTTTGTACGGGAAGGGTTGGTCTCTCTTGGTCTTATTTTGGTCTTAAGTATTTTGGTAAAGACTAAGCTTTGTGGCGAGCAAGAAGAGAGGAAAAAGACTCTGCAGCTGTGTGCGTGTTGGATGCTTTTTGGACAGACTCGGGTTTTAATGAAGCGCAGCAACAAAACCCCTTGGTGCACTGGCCCTCTCGGCAACGAGCTGTGCAACAGCTCGAGGTCTCACCCGAAGTGGCTATGGGGGGGTTAAGGAATCAGATTTCCTTAACCTAGGCGACGCAGAGACTTCTCTCTCTCTTCCTTGATGATTCCTCAAAGAGGAATGTCTTACTCTTCTGCTCACCTCTCAGCGCAACTGCGTTGAACTCTCTCTTGACAGCCTAGCTGCGTGGTATCTTCACTCCTACGCGCAAGGTGATTATCCTCTGCATCGCTACTCTATTGTTTCTGCTTGCACGCCCAGCGCAGTAACGCATTCCTCTATTGCTGCAGCGACAACATTCTACAGATCCCTTCGACACTTAACGATTATAGTTACCAAGGAGGCTTTGAGAACTTACTTAACATACTCATAAAGAGAACGCAATATTCATGTATATACAGATAGTGAACTAAAACATGTAATCACTCAACACAGCATCATAACAACGAGAATTATGAAGTTCACCTCCATGGGGAAACCACGTCCACGGGAGTCTCTTATATTAATCAGGAGTGGATAGAATTACACAATATGTTGCGCACATAGCTGCAGCCTTAGATCTTTCCAGGAAACTCCACGCACACAGCTGGGAGCCCTTCTCTCGATATAGTCCTCTTCCTCTACAGAGATTACAATAGTTCAGACATCGACTCAGACTATATGCAACTCAGGGATTAGCTTCACGGCTATCCAGTTCTAACTCTTGTCTCCTAACAACACAGTATAAGACTTACTAACTAGCTAGCTTATCCCAAACAGCTAACCTGCGTCTCAACATCTAATGGCTAGCTAACTAACTAACGTCTAACCTTTATAATTACACATATATATAGGTGGCCATGACGGTCGCAACTTTACAAAGCTGTGGGCCTTTCCCAGCAGTAATCCCCAAAAACCCTAACCATGGACATGGCTAGGTGTACTGTAGGCATCGCTTGCAGTCACGTCGCCGCTTCCTGTAGGTTCCGTGACTTTCGGCGCAGATTGCGGGCATGGGCACTGCTTCATCGTTCACTGCTCCTTGTCCTTCGTCTTCAATGCTTTGGTCCGTTGCTCTTCCTTGATCAGAACAACCATAACTTATGTACTTAGCCTTAAATGAGGGTAGCTGAGCCCTCTACTCCGTCGCTTCATTTATTGTGGTAGCCGAGCTTTCTACTTGGCCACATTCATTCTCCTTTAACGTGTGCGCGCGAGCTCCACAAGTTCCGGTCCGTAATCTGTGCTAAGCTCATCCATCTGGCACCGTACTGCGCACCTTTTCCTTCTGCCCAAAAATTGGTGTTTATTCAAAATTAGCACTTTCCCTTCAACACTTGTGCTTTTTCCTCAAAATTCGCAGCTTTACCATAGCTGCGGCCTAGGCTCCAACAGTGCGTAGAGACCTATTGTAGAGAGAGGAGTGTGAAACTGAGTGCGCATACTGGAACTGTTGAACCCTTCCCATTAATATAAACAACATCTCTCGTGGAAGTAGCTCCCATCTAGGGGATGAACCACGTAAATACTTATGTTGTGTGATTGAATCTATGAGATTGATTATGTTTATGTTCATGTTTTTGTATGTTCTCTCTTTTATATGTATTTTCAAATGTATGATGGATGAGAATAATATGTTAAGTATTGAACGTATATAACTGAATGTGCAAGTAATTTTGAGTAGGTTGAATGCATAAGTAATATGGATAAAAACTAAGTCAATGAATTCTGTAAAGTGTGTGATTTCTTAGAAGCGCTATCATATTGTATTGTGGTCATTGCGAAGTGCGCAGTCCCAATGTGTGTTGTAGCATATGAAGTAAACCTGAAGTAAGAGTGACTTCGCGCAGCTCACTAGTTTATTATCTACGCATCGCCTGGCTATAGAAACATGCTTATGCAACCCCCCAATAGCTTTCCCTCGGGTGAGACCTCAGTCTGCTTGCATACTGTTTCTGAAAGGGCCGGTGAAGAAGGGTTTTGTTGGTTTCCTAACCATGCCGAACTTCGGTCAATACAAGAAAGTTAAAGAGCAAGGAAGAGTAGCCCAACAACTTTTCTAATGTTTCTGGATTTCTAATACTTGCATCCTCATGCAAATTTTAAAAAATAGGGGGACTACCTCTTTTTATCTACCTGTTGGTTGATTTTTGTTCTTTGGGTTTAGATTCATAATGGAAAACCTAGTGGTTTGAGATGCATATACAAAAACAATTAGTTCATCTCCCTTTTCTTAAGGTTTTTTTCAATCATCCTTTAAAATATGCACCATATATTCATTATTAATGAAACTACACAAGCTTATAGAGCCTTGTTTGCAGATTTTAAATATATGTTTTTTTAATAAAAATATTACTTTAGTTTTTATTGATTTTTATTTGTAGCTATATCAATATTTCTAAAACACATTACTTTTTTTCAATCCTAGTATAATTTTTTTACCTTTTCCATTTGGAAAAAGATTATATGGTGCACAACTACATATGGAGTCTTATATATCATGAGTGGGCCTAATGATTAAGAACATGTGTTACCTCCTTGGAATTCATAGGTTGAATATCTAGAGGTGGGTATGGTATATTTGTGTGGGGCTAGAAAGGTACAAACGACGTCATTCTCACTTACAAGCTTGAGAGTGGGGTGATCTATATTTCTCACATAGATATAAATTCCCAAATTTTTTTAGATTAGTGGGATAGCTTCAGTGGTTCAGTTTTATGAGCCACAAGTAGGAGGTCACGAGGTCAAGTCCCCTAGTTGGAAATTTATGTGAATATTGGGGGCCTCACTCGATGTTCCTACTAGATTAGGTTTCCAAAGATACAACCAAATGATTTACCATCCTCAAAATGATGAGAAGTGATTGGAGGGTTTCCCATGATGAATATTCCATCGAGAAAAGTACATATGGAGAGCTACACACTGAAATTTATTTGTATTGGTTAAACTAAGAACCTCAAACCTCGTCTTAACACTTAACCTTGCAATTTTATGGCTTCAATGACTTTATATATATATATATATATATATATATATAATTAGCAATAAAACTTATGGAAAAATAACATCCCATTAGAACAATCTATTATGTACAAGCGTACAACATTTTCTCAAGAAATTCTAGCATTCTATTATTAAACCAATTTATTAAAATGAACATATGCATTATGTTTTAAAGAAAAAATAAGATAGAAATTTTAGAAGACAATGAATTTCGTCGAGTTAAATCAATTCTCCAAAACAAAAACCACATAGTCCTGAAGTTTATTTGATTTCCTACGCTTCATATTGTTACACTATATTATAACAGGTTATGTATGTATCTCTATAATATCTTATAATTAACATATTGTTGTTCTTCACATTTTATTAGCAAAACATGTACCATAAAAATGAGGTATTAACTTGTATACCAACTCTATATAATTTGATTTTTTTAACAAAATATTAATTGTCATATTTTCTAATAATGACGCAACAATGATATTATCATATTAGATAATGATTGTCATTATATATAAACATAAATCAAATTCAATTGACAACATGACTATTTTTTTCAACTTCAAGAATAGGTCATTTGATATGGTAATCCCTAATATAACAATTATCCATAAAAGATCATGTTAGACTATGGCCAAGACTCTCTCGCCAGAGAAACTATGACGCTTCACTGCTATTTTTATTATTATTTTTGACTAGGCTTATATTAGTTTTTTTAAAGCTATTCATCACTACAATTTGTGGGTTTTGGACATGGTTTATGTGGAAACATTTGGTGTGAGACGCAAAACATAGAGATACGGTCTAGATCAATGTGTTGGAAGTGAGGACAAGTGAAGTCCTGGAAATTTTCTACAACCTCATGTGGCTATACAAATGAGGGTTTCTATTTCTAAGAACAATTTATCAGTGTTGTCCCTTCACAATCTACTCAAGCCATATGTTTCACAAACCTATGGCATATTGTAGGATACATGAGATCATCCCTTAGAACCATGTGCCTCCAATCAAGCGCAAATGGAAAAATCATGAGAGTGTTTTTTCAGTCACATCCCCCCCACAAATCTTTTTTAGCACTTGGAACGATCCATTTTTAGGATTGATTGATAGATTCGGAGTTGGGAACAACAAATCTTGAACTATTAATCAAATTGTGTCTCATTTCCCTTATGGTGTGTACACCTTTTCTCCTCGAGGGCATTGTGAATCTCAATTTGTAGCTTAGCGAAATTCTCTACATACTTGTGTTTATTTACCTCTGTGTAGATTGGTGGTCTTCATTGAAGAATGAGATTGACATCCTTTACCTATAGATGGACTTGTATAAATATCTCTCATTCAGTTTAATTTAATTAAGGACTCAAGTAAACATCCTTCCTCCCCCCACCTCCCGCTCCTTTCCCCTCTATCCGTCTCCCGTCCGTCCAGGAAATTCCCACTCATCTATCTCACCCTCCTAATACCCATTCTTCTTCCACTTAATCCCCCTTCCCATCCTCCTCTTCCTCCTTGTGTCGCCCCTTCTCCCCTCCATCCTCTGCCTCCTCCTCCCCCTCCTCCTCCTCCTACTCTAACCTCACCATCCACCCCATTTTATTTTTCCCCTCCCCCTCTCTATATCCCTCCTCCTCCTCCTCCCCCTTAGACACCCCCTCATCTTCCCCCCACTCCACCCCCACCTCTGCCTCAGCCTCCTACTCGTCCTTTGCACAATTTCCCTCAATCTCCACCTTTTCCTTCACCTCTGCCACACATCTCCCCTCCCCCCTTTCCCCCTTAATCCTCCCCCATTCCATATCCTCCTCCTCCCCATATTTCCTCTCTCCCTCGCCACCCTTTTCCTATCCCTCTCTTTCCTCCTCCTCTTCCCCCTCCCCTCGTTCACCCTCCACATACTTTGACTTCTCCTTCAGAACCTCCTCCTCTTACTCATCCTCTGCAACTACCTCCTACTCCTCTTACTCAAACTCTCCATCTACCTCGTCATCCTCCTCCTCCTCCTTCCCCTCATCCTCATCCTCCACCTCATTGTCCTCATCCTTGTCCTCCTCGTATTCCTCCTCCCCCTCCCCTCCCTACCTACACCCCTTCCCCTTCCATATTCCCCTCCCCACCCATCCTCTCCTCTGTCCTCCTCCTCCTCTCTCCCTCCTCCTCCTCCCTCACTTTACTCACCTCCCTCTCCCCCTCTGCCCTCTCTCCCTCCCCTCCCCCACCTATCCCTCCCCCTTTCCCCTCTTCGCCTCCTTTTTAAAACTCCTCCCCAAAATACCATCCCCTCTCCCACTTCCCTACTCCTCCTCCTCTACTTATCCTACTCCTCTTGCCCCTCTTCCTCCTCCTCCTACTCTTCCATCCTTATATGCATTCCCATCCTTTCCATTATCCTCCTCCTCCCCTTACCATTCACCCAACTCTTTATTATCCTCCATCCCTTCCTCCACGCCATTTTCTAAGGCCTCCTCCTCCTCCTCTAGTGCCTCCACCTTCTCCTGCAACTCCTCTTCCTCTTACTAATACCCATCCCCATCCCCTCTCCACCTCATCTCCCCCCTTCCCTCTCGTACCCACTTGCCCTTCCCATGCCTTCCCTACCCCTCCTCTTTGAATCCCTCATACACTTCCTCTCCTCCTACCCTTTCCCACCTCTTCCTCCCTTTAACCCATCTTCTCTCATTCCCTCTCCTCCCCCCACCTCCACCACCCTCATAATCCATAACTCCCTCCTCCTCCTCTGCTCCCTTTGCTCCTCCCCCCTCTACTTCCCTTATCCTCTTCACTCTCTCCATCCCCCTCCCCTATACCCTTCCTCTAACCCTCCCTTCAAATCCTCCTACTCCCCCTCCACCCTCCTCTCCCTTCTATTCCTTGTCTCACTTCCCATCCCCCTCCACCTCTCCCCCTCCGCCCTCCTCTCCCTTCTATTCCTTTTCTCACTTCCCATCCCCCTCCACCTCTCCCCCTCCCCTTACCCCACTTACTTCCTCCTCCTCCTCCAGCTCCCCCTCTGCTTCTCCCTCTTTTCTCCTCCTCCTCCTACGCCATTACCCTCTCCCCCTCTCATTCCCCTCACACATGCTTCTCCACCCCATCTACCTTCTCGCCTCCCATTCCCCCTCTTATGTCCTCCCCTTATCCCTCCTCCTCCTCTCTCCTATTGTCCTCCTCTGCTCACCTCTACACCTATATCCCTTCCTACCTCCCCCTCATCCTCATCCTCGTCTGCCTCCCTCGCATCCCTGTCTCCCTCTCCCTAGTCCTCGTCTTTATTCGTCCCCCATTACCTCTCCCCTCCCGCTCATCCTACTCCTCCTCCACCTCACCTTTCCCCACCCCCCTCCTTCTCTTCCCGTCCTCTTAACTCTCATTTTCCCCTCCGTCGCTCCCCTCTACACCTATCTCGCTTCCTACCTCCCCCTCCTCCTCATCCTCCCTCCCATCCCCGTCTCCCTCTCCCTAGTCCTCATCCTTCTTCATCTCCCATTATCTCTCCCCCTCGACCTCCTCCTACTCCTCCCCTACCTCCCCTCTCCTCCTCTGCCTCCTCCTCCCTCCCCTACTACTCCTCCACCCACCTCTGATCACGTTCTTGCCTCCCTCCTTGTCCTCCTCCTCGTCCCATCTCACATGATTTTTATTTACCTTCTAATTTATTAGAGGGTAAGTAAGAATTTTGTGCATTAATTTTCAACTCGGGGTTTGTTAGTACTTAAAATAATTAAATAGCAAGTTTTTCAAAAATTAAAAAAAAATGTAATAAAAAAAACCTATATAAAAAATGCAATGGAAAATGGAGATTCCAAAATTATGAAAAAAGTCGAATCAAAATGTCAAAAGTGGCATGTCCCGGACATTAAAAAAAATGACTACGTAAATTTGTTGATAAAAAGAATCAGGGGAGTGAAACCATTGCCCTCGAAAATTTATTATTAGCATAAAAATTTTATACAATTGAAAAAAGCACAAAAGTTTATGTGAAAGGTTATATTTAAATTAATAATATTAAAATCATTATCCATATTCATAAATGAAATTAAAAACAGAATACATAAATCTAAAAAGTATGTCATTATAGATGTAATTAAGAAATGTTAAATCCAAAATACCACATAAAAACTTAAAATCTAAATGATACTCACATAAATTTATTCATAAAAAATGTGAAATAACTCTAAAACCATTTTCATAAAAAAAATTGTGAGAGATCTTGAAGGAAAAAAACAAAAATCTGCAATAAAAAAATTGAAATCTAAAAAATAAAGAAACATGATTCCAAAAAGCTCTTTCAAGTTTTTGTAATTAATAAATATTAAATAACGATTTCATAATGTATAACATGCTAAGAACCAACTAACCCACCTAGAAAAGAAGTTGATGGCAACAAATAAACCCAAAACACCGAAAAGAAGTTAATGGCAACAAATAAACCCAAAAAACCCTAAGGGAGAATGTAAATTAATATGCAGTCTCGGAAGGCAGAAAGAAAATTAATAAGTAGGAAGGGGGAAACAGAAACATGGAATGGGAGTGCGATGCGATATGCTTAATTGATAAGCAGGCAGGGGTGGAGGCGGGAACACATTTTGCTTATTAGTTAAGGTATTTAAAATTCTTTTATATCTATAAAAGAATTTAAACAACTATGCATAGAGCTTTCGAGAGAAGAGAGGGAATAATAATAGAATCTACGTGCTGAGAAGGAATAATAATAAAATCTACCTGGAATTGAATATCAAATGCATCCTTAAATGTCAATTGCATTTCATTTATTAAATTAATAACATAAAAATACTAACTATATTTAAATTAATAATATCAAAATTATTATGTTAAAAAAACCTAACACTTAAATTTAAAATCATGTCAATATAGATGTAATTAAGAGAGGTTAATTGCAAAGCATTAAAAATAAACTTAAAATATAAATGATATCCATGTAAATCTATTCATAAAAAGTGTGAAATAACTCTAAAACCATTTTCATAAAACTTTTTTCCTGAGGTTGAACAAAAAAAACGAAAACTCTATAACCTAAAACTGAAAATCTAAAAAAAAGAAACCACCATGCACAAGGTTTGTGCGTCAAATCTTATACAAAGTCCAAAAGAGTTAAACCATTGATGCGTGAGATTTTCTAAGGATTTTTGAGAGAAAAGCAGCACTCAACATTTATTTCAAGGAAAAGCAAAAATCTCAAGTGCATCTACGGCTTCTGAGAGAAAAGCTCAGCGCAAAACCCACAGGAATGAATAATAATGTTGCTGTTCCATGGTTAAAAAAAAATAATAATAGAATCTACCTGGAACTGCGATCAATGCGAATCGCTGAGGTTATATTGGACAGTGAATTTGATTACCTATCCCGGACATCCTGCGGGCCTTTTCGCTCACGGGGATCTCCCTCATAGTCGGTGTGCCCAACGGCTTCATCCTCCACCTCCACCACGATCATCACGATCTCCACGACGCCACCGCTGAAGCCATCATGACCCCGCTGCTCCACTTCCTCGACCCCGTGAACGGTTCCTTCTTGGTGAACCTCTACCCTTAACTCCTCTGCAGGTCAGAGCCCACCATCCCGCTGGGCTTCCTGCTCTTGCAAGATGACCCCGACACCGGACTCAGACCGGCGGGCCGTCCGCCTGCAACGCCAACCAACGCCGCCATTTATATTCAGGACATCCTCTCCAAATCCGAGTCAGTCAGTGGCGACATATTCTAAACCCCAATTTGACAATGAAGTATCTGTTGGAGGTTTCTGGGTACAGGCGAGGCCAGCTTCGCGAAGCCTCCATTCAGCTCTACGGTTCTTACCTGCCGCCTGTGATATGCTTTGCGCTGCTCTTTTGGGTCTTTTCTCTTGTGGGTGTTTTTGCTTGAGAGAAAATTCAGATTTATGTAACTGCTTTCAGATTGGGTTTTCATCTGATATACTGATAATTGAAGACAAGGTAGCTCCAATGGCTAAAACGTAGCCAAAAAGCTAAAACCCATCGCCATCAGATTTTGACAACCAGCGCCATGAGATTTTGACAAGTGCAGAGTCCGTGGTGATTAGCTTTCGTAGCAGGGTGCCGGTGGAGATTTGTTTTTCGCTTTGACAGCCAGAAGAATGCGAGCTCTCCAGAACAAACAGGCAATGCTCCACAACACTCCCTGATAGAGTGGACAAAGAGATAAAGCAAAGGATCAAATCCACCGCCATAATGATTGTTAAATTTCACTAGCCGTTAGAATCTCAGACGAGTTCAAACTCAAAAGAGATAGTTGAACATTTGAATTTCACTACCCTTAATTCAAACTCATCCAACGGTCTATTTTAAACTATGTAGAAAAAATTACGAAATTCGATAGTTCGATTCCAATGCGAATCTTTCCTGGATCAGGCTGAGATGTGGCCACGGCTTCTCCACTTTACATGTTAGTTGCATAGTAATTTTAAATGGACGAGTAAAAGAATGAATATGTAATAAAAACAATCATCAAATTTTTAAAAATAAATATATTAATAAAATTTATAATATATATTTAATTTTATAGATAATTATTTTAAAAATAAATATGTTAATAAAATTTATAATATATATCTAATTTTTTTAAAATTATAATGTTTATTTTTTATTTAATTAAAAACAGCACAAACCTCAATCATATTTACAAAATTTCAAAGCCAAGCTTTATAGCCGAGCGTGGCCTAGCTTTATATTCATTAATGCATTTTAAATTACTTTTAATAATAAGTAAATAAAATATATATAACAAAAATACATATTTCTATCTTGCGATGGTATAAATATATATATAGCCTAGATTGATATCTTATCTTGCTATGGTATTTTAATATATATATTGTAATGTATTTTAAAATTATTGTATCGATAAGTTTAATATTTAAAATTTATTAAATGATAAATATAATATATATTTTGAGAATTTTCTTTTACATAAACATATTGATCATTTTTAAATATGCTTTTAAATGTTTTTAAAAAAATTATTTAAATTCTATTTATTACATATTTTTAATTTTTAATTGAAATATCAACAAATAATTATATATATTTTATATAAATATAATACAATTGAAAAAAATAAATTGAAATTCAATATTAAAATAGTAATTTAAAATATATATAAAAGCTTGTAGTATAATAATGATTAAAATTTCAAATATAAAAATAATTATAAATTCATTTAATATGATGAAATTAATTATTAAAATAAGTTGAGAGTGAAGTGTTGTTGAATTTGGTTTATGGAATTTGTGAAGTAGGGTTTTATGGATTGGTTTAATTTTAAGTTTTATAAGTTTTATTCTTTAGCAATAATTAATTTTTAGACAAATATGTTTTTGTTAAGACTATTTTAGAAAATATTTAACACTCAACTTTTATAAGTATTGTAATGGATGCAATATCTATGTCGGTTATAAATTTGCAATGATATTAGTGGCATGCACAAGATTCTCTATATAAAACACTCACACTTAAGAAGTAGTTTTCATAACTTATTCAATGTGCATATATGCAAAAGTTTTTCAATATTTCTATTTGCAAAATTAAAGTAAATAGAGGAATCCTAAAATCAAGGACTTATAGCCAAATTCAAGAGCATGGATTTACCATCTATTTTTAGGCTTTTCCCTGTATTTTCCTTTAAAATTGGTTATAGTCTCTATTCAATTGATGGGGTGGTCATTATAATATGGACAAAAGAACCAATTGACAATACTAATAATAATCAACAATTTGTCAATACTATGTTAAATATATATTGAGAACTTTGTCTTCCTTGTAAGTCCTTTGCTACTGAATAATGAACAACTAAATCATCAAATTAACAATAAGCAAAAAGTATCATTCCCACAAGGGATAAGAATGTGTTTCAACTCAAGATTTAATAAATACAATGCTCATTTCAATAGAAAATTACATATTATCAACAAAATGCCAAAAGATGAAACTCTAATTAGTAAATGACATAAGGTTCACAATGCATTGAGAATGAAATGATGTGTCTCATTTAGCACCTATCCTTTTAAATTCATGTTCTTATAAACAAATCAACTTATAATCCAATCCAATTCAAATTGGACATCAAAGTCACTAATGAAAACCAATTTGATAGATAGAAACTTCAATTGATTAACGCTTCAGTATATTGAAATGGAAAGTGATCCTTCTGCATGCCACATACCTTGTGTGTGTGTATATGAAATTATTAAATAAAAATAATAAATTAATTAACTTAAATTAATTAAACCAATTAGATAAATAACAACATTAATTCAACTTTCCTGTTTCTGATAAGTATTCAAAGAACCGAAATGGCTGATAAAGTATACTTAGAGCCTGGAAGATAGATCGGATGGGAGACGGAGGGAGACAATGGCTACTAGGGTTTGATCGGAACGAGCGGGAGACTATGCATCCCACTACAGGCGGCAGCAGTCTGTCAGCGTAGTGAGGGGCTGGCACGGTACCCAAGGACATCAAGCTGGCGGGTTCTTGGTGAGCTAAACCGGAGAGTCTTTGGTAAGTGTTTTTTTTTACTGTGATCGATACTTTTTTTCTACCCTACTCTCTTCACCGGTAGTCTTCACGGTTCTCCAGGTATGGATCAGCTCGATGAGGTGGACTATGGTAGCAACACACTGCAAAACAGTGATCTTTGGAGCTCGCCACCTGGCGACATCAGGGTTTTGACCGAGGTAGGTGGTTTCGGGGGTGGTGGATTTGCGGACTGCCATTCGATCGATGGTTTGCCTCTTCATGGCTCTAGGTCTAACCCGGAGACGTTTTATGTGCCTTCCCAGTCGGCTTCACCGTTTTGGGACAGGAATGGAGTTGGTTTCGTATCGGAGGGTTGTGCCGACAACATCTTGGGTGTGAAGGACCTTTGCTCATTGCCACCGGACCCATTATGTACAGGGTTAAGTGATCTTCCAAACTTTATGAACTCCTCGGGAGGCTCTCTTAATATCTTACCTGAGAGGGATAACAGTGGTGCGTCGATAACTAGGGTGGATTGATGCGGTGTTCTCGTGGGCGGCAACAGGGCAACGGTTCTGAACTCGGCGGAACATCGTGGGTTTTCAAGCCCGTCTGGGGACTCTGCATTGAAGGTGTTAGGCTGCGGGGAAGGTCATGAGGGGATTAAGGATCCCATGGTGAAGACGCGCAGGAAGTGGATCAAAAACACAGGTAAAGCCCTGAATTACGCTTTGGGTGAGGACATAGGCTTCCAGCAGATTATTGAGATGGTTAAGTCGGTTCTGGTGGGCAGGGTGTATGGTAAGGCGGTGAGCCATAAATCGGTGATACACTGGGAAACCGGAGCTTGGCTGGGACACTTTGGATATGTCCCTCGGAATGTGGGACTTTCAGGAGGTTGGTTCGCTTTCCATTTTACTTCAGATGCCCATGCTTTGTGGGCACTAAGCATGAATTGGTCGATTTACAAGGTTTCGCTTCTACTTAAACCATGGAATCCATTGTTTGATGCCAGTCATGAAAGAATGGACACTATACCGCTTTGGGTCAGGTTACCTGGTCTACCATTACAATATTGGGCCGAGGAACACTTTTAGAGGATTAGCAATCTCTTGGGAAATTATTTGGAAGCCGATTTCTTGTTCGAGGCAACAGCAATTCAGAAGGTGGCAAGGATTCTTGTAGGTATTAATGTAAGGGAAGGTTTATTTGATAGTATGGATTTGAAATGGGGGCCTTACACCTTTTCTCAAACACTGGATTATGAAAATGTGTCGTTTCGATGTAGACGGTGCCATGAATATGTGCATCCGACCATTGAATGTTCCTTACCGGTTCGCATGAAGTTTGGAAACTGTCTGAAACGACGGTTTGTGGAGAAGGAGGTAGGGGATGTATTGGAAGAAGTTGTGATGGGTCAGCAGGGTATTGAACATCCATCTGTGGAGGTTCCCACGGGGGTTGAGGAGGATGAAAACACCCTGGTGGAGGACGACACTGTACCGGAGGCGGGGGATAATATGGGCACAGCGGAAAACGAACTCCTTCAGCTAATGACCACTGCACCGGTAGTATCTCTGCATTCTATTACTCGGTCATCAGACGATGTGGCTGGTACTTCTTTTGCTCCCTTTCTAAACCCTTCCTTCAGTTTTTTTTTAAGAACTTAAATTTTCCTGGTTTTGATTGGATAGTGGGTTTAGAAATTTACATATATCCTCTCAGTCGTTGGCACCCCTTTCTCTTTCCCAGCATCATGATGTTTTTACCCCTATTTTGGAAAATCTACGGATTGAATGTTCCCATCCCATTATTCTTGATGATACCCCTGTCCTCGTACAAGTCGTGCCTGAGCCTTCTTCCCCCACTCGATCCTCAGAGTCTAGTTATTTCTTATGTTCCATGAATAAATCCACAGCGGGAGGGTTAGGGAAGGAAAAACCAAAACTACCTAAAACTAGAGGAAGGAAGTCCTTCATTTCTCATGCTAAGTAGAGAGCTCATTCGGATCTACGGAATGGCAAACAACTCTCAATTGAAAGGGCACTTAGAGCAGTGGACGCCCATAAGGATGGGTTGAGATGAAGGTTATGTCATTCAACTGTCGAGGTCTTGCTGGTCCCTCCAAAAGACCAGCGATGCGACGGATGCTACACCTTGAGCATCCTGATGTTTTGATTCTGCAAGAAACTATGTGTGGTGGTGATGAAGCTATTGGCAGGTTAAAAGCTTGGTTCCCGTGGTGGGGATTTGAAGCCTTGGATGCTAGGGGTCGTTCAGGAGGTTTGGCGATTGGATGGAACGAAGATAAGGTTAGTGTGTCCTCTCGATGGGGGATGCATTTGGTTTTGGGAATTTCTTGCAAATTCCTATATTTTGACAGACTTTTCACTATTGTAAACATTTATGGTCCATACTGTGAAAGGGAAACATTTTGGACCTCTCTGCTGGATAGAGAGATGCTCAGTGGGGACCTTGCGATATTTGGAGGGGATCTTAACGTTTCTCTGGGTCATGCTGAAGTTTGGGGGCTGCATGCTCATGTGGATCCCCTTACTAATTTCTTTGTTAGGAAGTTATCTAAAGGCAATTGGATTGATGTGGAACCTGTTCATTTAAAGACATCTTGGAGAAATAAGAGAATTGGTTTGGAAAGTGTGGCAAAGAGTTTGGATCGTTTTCTCCTTTCTAAGCAAATAATGGAGTCAACATTCTTTGTTTGGCAATGGATTGGATCGGGGGGAAACTCAGATCACGATCCAATTTTCCTGGAGTTGAAGGCTGGCCCTATTAAACCACCTGTGCCTAGTAAATTCAATAAGGTATGGCTGGAATATTCTACTTTCATGGAGCTAATTCAGCAGCATTGGATACCTTACCTTCCGGGGTCGATCCATTCAGCATCCTTCCATTTTGCGGAGAATATTAGAACACTTAAGGAACCTATTAAAATATGGGCTGCAGAGAAGAGGAAGAGGGACGATATGGCACTTAAGACTATTGAAGAAGAAATATTCTCTATCTCTGAAGAGGCAGGAGGTGGATATGGTTCTCAAACTTCTAAGGACCATCTAGTTCATCTGGAGAATCAGAGAAATAAAATACTCTTACAAAATGAGGAGACTTGGCGTTTGAAGAGCAGGGCCATCTGCCTGGAAAGTGGGGATGATAATTCTAAATTCTTTCATGCTTATGCAAAAGGAAGAAGATCGGCCAATACTATTTGGAGCCTTGAGGATTTAGAAGGTAATTCTATGTCTACTTTTGAAGGGATGGCAGAAGTTGGGGTTACTCATTTCAAGGATCTCTTCAAAGCTAGTGAGAGAGTGAATATTGAAGAGGTAATCAAGGTAGCACAGCTATTCTCATGGTTCGTTGAAGTGGAGGATAACAGGAAGTTGATGGCACCTATTTAAGGGGATGAATTAAAGGAGGTCTTGTATAGTTTTCAGAAGGATAAGAGCCCTGGGCCTGATGGGTGGACTATTGAATTCTTAATAGCTCTGTATGATATAGTAGGCAATGATCTCTTACAGCTTGTCGAGGATTTGAGGAAGACTTGCAGGGTCCTAGCCAGCATCAACCCCACTTTCATTGCCCTAATTCCAAAATTGAATACTCCATCCTCTCTTAATGATTTTCGGCCTATTTCATTATGTAACTGTGTGTATAAGATCATAACTAAAGTGATTGCTAGAAGGCTCAAACCTATCTTATCTACACATATTTCTTAAGAGTAGTTTGGGTTCCTGGAAGGGTGACAGATTCATGAGGCGATTGGAATTGCTCAGGAAGGTTTACACAGTATTAAGACTAGAAAGCTGAAAGGATTCGTTCTAAAAATTGATTTATCAAAAGCATATGATAAGGTAAGCTGGCTTTATATATGTCTTATGCTTACACATTTAGGTTTTGAGATTGGTTTCATTCGCTGGATTCTGAGCTGCATTTCTACTGTTTCCCTCTTTGCTTTAATGAATGGAGCGGTGACCCCCTTCTTTCATTCTGGACGTGGTTTATGTCAGGCCTTCCCCCTATCCCCACTATTATTTTTGTTGGTGGCTGAGAGCTTGAGTAGGGCTATAAAGGAAGCAAAACGGGTTGACGAGTTTGAAGGAATTTTGGTGGCTCCGGGCATCGCCCTTACACACTTGCTCTTTGTGGATGACATCTTGATTTTTTGTTCTGGCTGAAGAAAGGATGTTGACAAACTCAAAGAGATTCTGAACCTTTTCTCTTATGCAACTGGAATGGAGATAAATGATGGGAAATCCTCTCTTACTATTTCTTTATTAAGGTAGGAGGAATTTAATTTATATACTAATTTATTTCCTTTCAGAATTCTTACTCTCTCGGATGGGTTAAAATATTTGGTGTTCAACTTGAAGCCTAATGACTATTTTGTTGATGTATATGTAACTTCGGAATGTATTTCATCTGTATATATTATATATATTTATTGTACCCTTATAAGAGATGTGTCATTCCTCTATAAGGAAGTGTCGTCATGTGGATTGACAAGTGTCGCAAGTGTGTGTACTTGCCGATGGGTTATTAGACCACCATTTGGGGTCGGCCCAGAATTATATATAATATAATGTGGATGTATCTAAGTAGACAAGTTGGCCCCAGTAGGTCACTGGGCAAAAAGGTAAGTATAAATAGAGATGGGAGATCTCTATTTTACTCACTCGGAAAAGTAACTCACTCTCTCTGTGGAAAGTGGCGCACTTGTGAGGAGGAGGAGGATCATCTGCTAGGAGACTATCTCAGTGTTATTTGGTTGTATTTTGGTTGAGCCATTGCTCTCTCTATCTCTGAGGAAGTTGTGGGGTTTTTTCACCTTAGGGTTTTCCCCACGGAAACTCTGTGTCTCTTGTCTCTATGCTTTTGATTCTTGTGATGCTTGTGATGCTTGTCATATTATGATTGTCATGCATTGATATACTGTAGATGTTATTCTCTCAGCAAAGATCCTAGAGTATAACGAATTAATGCTCAAAATTTGACATGGTATCAGAGCTTAACTGAGAAGAAGACATTTTGCAGTGACAGAAGCTTGTATTCCTTGTTTATTGGGTTTCTCTCCATAGATTTTTGAAATTCAGTATAGTAGATTGGATCTACTCATCAAGGCGCATCTATCTGTCCAATCAGAATTCAGTTCCGAGCATTTTCAGATTTGGCCCTAAAAATTAGGGTTTCCACAAAATAGGAATTTCTGGAAACTGAAGGCACAGTTGGAAGCTCCTTGCAAAAATCGAAGGTTAGAGCTTTGGATCGAGATTTTTG
This sequence comes from Larix kaempferi, assembly GCA_027924585.1. Classification (NCBI taxonomy): domain Eukaryota; kingdom Viridiplantae; phylum Streptophyta; class Pinopsida; order Pinales; family Pinaceae; genus Larix; species Larix kaempferi. Next base: position 3,151,391 of record BSBM01000638.1, read on the forward strand.
GATGGGTATATCTTCGGGAAACTCAAACCCTAATTCAGGGCTCTCCCTAGTGAACCCGGGAGGACAAAAAGGCAATTTTGAAGGGCAAGACTTTGCTGATCTCAAATTCTGAATGTACTAGGATGATCATCTCTCCAAGGCGCATCTTTCTATCCTTTCGGAATTTTGAAATTCACATTTTGAATTTTTAGGGTTTCTCTGACAAACCCTAATCCGGGACGAGATCCAGTTTTCAGCACTTCAAGTGGTAAGTCCTAAATCTTTTCTATTTCCATTTGAAGTACTCTTAAAGATGTCTCTCCACACTAAGCTTGAGGATAAGCTTGAAGGGTCTGACAACTTCCGAGCCTGGAAGTATAGGATTGGGTTAATCCTGGAAGAGAATGAGTTGGACTCATATGTGAAAGAAGACATCCCTATCCCAGAGGATGAAGAAGCCAAGGCATTTCACAAGAAGAACTTGGTCAAGGCAAAGAGAATCATTGCTGATTCTATCAAAGACCATCTCATACCTCATTTGTCTTCTCTTAAGACACCCAAAGAGATGTTTGAATCCTTGACCAAGCTATTTGAAGGAAAGAACATAAATCGGAAGATGACCTTGCGGAACCAATTGAAAGCAGTGAAGTTTCAGAATGGAGAAACCATTCAATCTTACTTTTCAAGGGTCTCCCAGATCAAGGAACAATTAGAAGCAGTAGATGAAATGGTGGAGAATGGTGAAGTGGTGATGACCACTCTAAATGGCCTACCCAGGTCATGGGATTCCTTTATTCAAGGAATTTGTGCAAGGAAGAAATTGATCTCCTTCAACAGATTGAGGGAAGAATGCTCTCAAGAAGAAGCTAGACTCATAGCTCGTGAGGAAAAGATGGGAGGAGAAGATCAAGCTCTTGCATCTCACACCAAAAGAAGCAAAACCAAGAAGGACCACTCTCACCACAAAAGATTCCATCAAAAGAGTAAGAAGGACCTAAGATGCTTCACATGCAATGAGAAGGGTCACTTTGCTTCAAATTGTCCCAAGAACAAAAGGGATAATAACAACAACTCCAATAAGAAGAAGAAGGGCAGCAAAAGAAGGTTTCATGCTCATGCTGCCGAAGATGATGAACCTCCAAAGAAGAAGGCTAGGGCAGAAAGTGATAGTGATGATGACTCATCAAGTGAAGAAGAGTATGTTCTGATCTCTGCTCTCACAGGTACTATTTCTCATGGTTGTAATGATTGGTTGATTGATAGTGGGGCTTCCAAACACATGACTGGGTTTAAAGAATCCTTTGTGAACCTATCTGAACATGAATCACCCCATAAGGTGAAACTTGGGGATGATTATCAATACCCAATCAAAGGAAGTGGTGAAGCCTCCTACAACCTAGATTCTGGAAAATCATTGAAGATGAAAGAAGTACTTTATGTACCTGGGCTCAAGAAGAACTTACTCTCCATCTCTGCATTGGATGCAAAAGGTATGAGGGTTGCATTTATGGATGGTCAAGTCCTAATGTGGCCAAAGGGAATGACCATAGATGATGCAGTAGTGATTGGAGAGCAAGAGGGAGGCTTGTATAAATTGAAGGGACAACCTGAACATGCCATGGTACATGAATCCATGGAGCCAAGTGAACTTTGGCATAGAAGACTTGCTCATATGCACTATAGGGCACTTCCAATTGCAAGCAAGGCAGTAGAGGATCTTCCTGAAATCAAGACCAAACATGAAGGTGTTTGCAAAGGATGTGCAAAAGGTAAGAACATTAAGAATGCTTTCCCAAGCAGTGAAAGCAAGGCAAAAGACATCCTAGAAATCATCCACTCAGATGTATGTGGCCCTATGTCATCCAGCTCCCAAAGTGGGTATGTTTACTATGTATCATTTATCGATGATTTCTCCAGGAAGACTTGGATATACTTCTTGAAGGGAAAATATGAGGTGCTTGATAAATTCAAGGAATTCAAAACTTGATGGAGAATCAAACTGACAAGAAAATCAAGACATTCAGATCTGACAATGGTGGAGAATTCACCTCAAATGACTTCAAGTGATTAAGGGATTAAGAGGGAGTTGACTGCTCCTTATAATCCTCAACACAATGGAGTTGCAGAAAGGAAGAACAGAACTATCATGGAAGCAGCAAGGGCAATGTTACATGACCAGGATCTACCTATGCATCTATGGGCAGAAGCAGTTATAACAGTTGTATATGTGCAGAACATAACTCCCCACAAGATATTGGACAACAAGACACCAGAAGAGGTATTTTCTGGGTTCAAGAATATTGATGTCAGCAAAGATGAATATAAGGACAGGTAATCCAGGAAGCAAAGATCAAAAGGGAGCACACTCCAGTAGCTCCTGCAAGGATGCAGATCTTCAGAGGGAGTTGACCATCTTCCTACATTCCACAACAGAGAGGTGTAGAAGAAGCTACTTCAGCAGCTCCTACCAGGAAGCAAAGGCTCAGAGGGAGTCCACCCAAACAAACAAACAAAGATAAGTATTTCAATTATCATTTCTTGCCTATTTTGTTTGTTTAATAATATTATGCTTATGTTCCTATACTTAGGAGATGTATTGTGCATATTTGAATGATTGCATTAATGAACAGTATACTACTAATATGCATGTGATGGGTAAGTGGCTTATGGCACTGTACAACATTCCAGTGCTACTTATCTAGAATGAAACCTCTTTGCTGACATGTTGGGAGTAGTGCAAACTCTTAACAATGTTCTGGTAGAGACTGGAAGGCATCTAGAAATTTGTGGAACATGGATAAATGTTGTATTGAAGCATTGGCTAAGATAACTACATGACTGCATGACATATTTCTTTATGTGTAAAGAATTTGTTCTGAAAATTATGAGATGTTTCTAATCATGCAATTTAACTTGTTTTGTAGGAAAGACCGTATATCTTCACCTACAAAAGGACTACAACATTTGTTCCAGCAAGAAAGATATCTATTGAAGATATTGAAGTTCCCAGGATCTGGGATGAAGAAATGGAATGCCATGATCCGTAGATCATGAAGAAGATGTTTGGGATGCAGTCCCAAGACCTAACAGGGAGTCATATGTATGCAGACTGAACAAAGCCCTGTATGGCTTGAAGCAAGCTCCCAGAACTTGGTATGGTAGGATGGACAGTTTCCTATCTAGTTTGGGCTCTACCAAGAGTAAAGCGGATTCCAACCTTTACTACAAGGTTGAGGAAGGGAATCCTGTGATTCTACTCCTGTATGTGGATGACTTATTTGTAACAGGAGATGACAGACTGATTGCAGATACTAAAAGGAAGCTTGCCGCAGAATTCGATATGAAAGATTTGGGAATGATGCACTATTTCCTAGGTATGGAGGTGTGGCAGAATGCAGGTGGGATCTTCCTTGGTCAAGGGAAGTACACAGTAGATATCCTAAAGAGATTTGGGATGATGGATTGAAAGGCCATGGCCACACCTATGGCATCAAATCTGAAGCTTCTATGTGATGCTTCATCTGAGCCAGTTGATGTCTCTATGTATCGTCAGATGATTGGGTCCTTGATGTACCTGACGAACACGAGACCAGATATTTGCTTTGCTGTGAACACATTGAGCCAGTTCCTGACGGATCCGAGGAGTGTTCACCTGATTGCTGTAAAGCATGTTCTGAGGTACCTGAAGGGTACAGTGGATTATGGGCTCAAGTATGAAGCGAATCAAAAGTTTAACCTACAGGGTTATGTTGATTCAGATTGGGCTGGCAGTGCTGCAGATAGGAAGAGCACATCTGGGTGTTGCTTCAATATGGGATCAGGTGTGATCTCTTGGTTTAGCAAGAAGTAGTCCTGTGTAGCACTGAGTACAGCAGAGGCTAAGTATGTTGCAGCCTGTTCAGCTAGTTGTGAGGCAGTATGGCTATGGAAGCTACTGTCTGAGTTATTTGATCTCCCGCTGGATGCTACTGGTATCTTCTGTGATAACCAGAGTTGTGTGAAGCTATCTGAGAACCCAGTGTTTCATGACAGGTTGAAACACATAGAGATCAAATATCACTATATCAGGAATATGGTGCAGAGAGGAGTTGTGAAGCTCCTGTATGTTTCGACGGACGAGCAGATTGCAGATGTGCTGATGAAGCCACTAGCCAGGGTGAAGTTCGAGTACTTCAGAGAGAGGCTTGGCGTGCTTCAGATCGAGGACACTTCGAGGAAGAAGTGATGAACACATTTGCTGAAGCCATTCCAAGCATGTTGGAAGGGGGATCCTTCACATGGCTGTGGATGTAAGCGTTGAATGATTAACATCAGGAGGATGTTCTGGTTTCTGCTTGGATATGATTGGTTGGATCATGTATATGTATTTTGTATGAACGCATCATGTTGGATGCTGATGGATACATTGTGTGGATCATGTATCTTTGTATGATCAGGTAGATCATGTATGCCGATGGATACATTGTGTGGATCATGTATCTTTGTATGATCAGGTAGATCATGTATGCTGATAAATACATTGTGTGGATCATGTATCTTTGTATGATCAGGTAGATCATGTATGCTGATGGATACATTGTGTGGATCATGTATCTTTGTATGATCAGGTAGATCATGTATGTTGATGGATACATTGTGTGGATCATGTATCTTTGTATGATCAGGTGGATCATGTATGTTGATGGATACATTGTGTGGATCATGTATCTATGTATGTATCAGGTGGATACTTGGATGATCGTGGATGACGAGCTTCTCTAGATGACATGCAACAGGATGTTGCAGTGATGATGATCAGGATGATCATGTGTACATCAGGATGATGTTTGATGAGTATCAGATGATACTTTGTGGCCGTGGATCAGGTTGTGCAGGAAAGCATGTAATTTGTGCCCTGGGAGATTTGCAGATGGTCTTTCGAGGTTTTTCCTATGGCATGTAATTCGGTGCCCTGGGACATCTGGCAAATGCTCTTGCGAGGTTTTGCTTGGGAGGACATGTAATTTGTGCCCTGGGAGATTTCAGGTTGGAGTTGTGTACCCGTAACATCCTGAGATGCTCTTGCGAGGTTTTGTCCTATGGCATGTAATTTGCTCCTGGGAGATCTAGACAGGATGAAAAAGGCCTCAGATGCTTCAGCCAGGTTTTGCCATGACCACATGTAATTTGCTCCTGGGAGATCTGGACAGGATGAAAAAGGCCTCAGATGCTTCAGCCAGGTTTTGTGGTGAGATCACATGTAATGTGCTCCTGGGAGATCCGACAGGTAGAGCCGTGTGCTCGTAATAGCCTGGGATGCTTCAGCCAGGTTTTGTGATGGGTCACATGTAATGTGCTCCTGGGAGATCCTACAGGTAGAGCTGTGTGCTCGTAATAGCCTGGGATGCTGCAACCAGGTTTTGTGATGCACGTAATGAGTCCTGAGGATTCCACAGTATGGCCAGTGATGATGAAGACCTGCAGATGGCGGGCCTACATCCAGTATGAAAAAGGACTAGCTCTGTAGAACTTCCTATGATGAGTAGAGTCAGAGATTGGTTGAGATAGAAACATCAGTGACGATGATGATGACGATGCATCGATGACGATGATATAGAGAAGAAGACTTGTCTAGCAGATCTGTGTCGAGAAATACCTTCCTAGTTAAGAGGGAGTGTTGATGTATATGTAACTTCGGAATGTATTTCATCTGTATATATTATATATATTTATTGTACCCTTATAAGAGATGTGTCATTCCTCTATAAGGAAGTGTCGTCATGTGGATTGACAAGTGTCGCAAGTGTGTGTACTTGCCGATGGGTTATTAGACCACCATTTGGGGTCAGCCCGGAATTATATATAATATAATGTGGATGTATCTAAGTAGACAAGTCGGCCCCAGTAGGTCACTGGGCAAAAAGGTAAGTATAAATAGAGATAGGAGATCTCTATTTTACTCACTCGGAAAAGTAACTCACTCTCTCTCTGGAAAGTGGCGCACTTGTGAGGAGGAGGAGGATCATCTGCTAGGAGACTATCTCAGTGTTATTTGGTTGTATTTTGGTTGAGCCATTTCTCTCTCTATCTCTGAGGAAGTTGTGGGGTTTTTTCACCTTAGGGTTTTCCCCACGGAAACTCTGTGTCTCTTGTCTCTATGCTTTTGATTCTTGTGATGTTTGTGATGCTTGTCATATTATGATTGTCATGCATTGATATACTGTAGATGTTATTCTCTCAGCAAAGATCCTAGAGTATAATGAATTAATGCTCAAAATTTAACATATTTAAAAAAGGACTGGTCATGGTTGCTGGAAAAACTGGAAAAGAGGTTGAAGAATTGAAGTTTCAGGTGGCTTTCGCGAGTAGGGAGGCTTGTCCTAGTAAAATCAGTACTGGAAGCAATTCCAATATACTGGATGTCGCTTGCTTGGATTCCCAAAGGGATTTTAGAAGTTGCAAGGAAAATTTGCTTTAATTTCCTGTGGAATGGTAAGGAAGATGCTCACGTTACTCCATGGGTGAAGTGGGATAGAATTGCAGCCCCAAAAGCATTGGGTGGGTAGGGACTAAAGAATATATATCATTTTTCGAATGCACTGGCTCCCAAGTGTGGTTGGCGTCTAATTAAGTCAGATGGCTTCTGGGATAGGGTTATGGTTCTGAAATACATGGAGCCTGATAATGTGGAAGAATGGATCAGGTCCACTCATAAGTCTCATAGAGGTGGATCGGTCATATGGAAAGCAGTGGTGTCTTCCTTTGATGTTATAGAACAAAATATTGTATGGGACGTTGGAAACGGTTAAAGGGTGAGGATTGGCTGTGATCCCTGGGTAGGATGTGAACCCCAACACATTCTTTAAGAGGTCTTGATGGAGGAGTTGAGGCAGCGAAATGTTTTCTTTCTTAATCGGTTGGTGGATGTGGAGAATGTTTGGATGGGAAGCCCAGCTTGGAGGAGGGCTAACACATTTGGATTAGGAGTGGAGTTGGAGGAAGAACTAAGACAGTATTTAAGAGAACTTAGCAGGGATCAGGTTTTCCTGAATGAAGAAGATGACAATCTTATTTGGGATGGGGATCCTTCTTGAAATTATACACCAAAAGTCGGGTATTAGTGGATTAGTGAGAACTATGCGAACAGAGATCTGGTTTGGTGGTGGAAATCTGTCTGGAAACTTCAATGCCCGCCCAAAGCAAGATTATTCTTATGGTGTGTTTTGGCTAATAGGATCCCGATGTGGGATTTTCTGTAGAAAAGAAGTTTTCATGGTCCGAGCAGATGTTATTTGTGTAACATGAATGAGGAAACCGCTCTTCATTTGTTTCTTCAGTGTAGGTTCTCTAGGGAGGTATGGAATAGAATATCTAGAATCTTAAATAAACCATTGACGTGGGAAGCGAACACCCTTAAAGAGGCATGGAGAAGGTGGACAAACGATGCTGCTATGATTTATTTTAAAGCACTTCCCCCAGTGGTAATATGGGGAATTTGGCTCACATGAAACAGTTGTTTGTTCAATGATAAACTGGAACTTCCGGCGTTAGTGGCTATTAACAGTTGTGGGATTTTCTTATCCCTTAAGCGGATTCATCAAGCTTCAACTCCTCGACATATTCAACCGGTGGATATCGATCGATCCCAGCCGTGGGGTTTTTTTGATGGGGCTTGTCAAAATGACCAGTGTGGGGGAGGGGCTGTCCTTTACTTGTCACTTGTTCACTACTATGTGATGACGTTTGGTTTTGGGAGGGGAACCAACAACTGGGCATAGATTCTCAGTCTTAAACTTTTGATTTCTTATGCTGTGGAACTTTCTATCAATAAACTTACTATCTACGGTGACTCTTTGAATGTGATCAATTGGGTTTTAGGCACTTATCATTGCAACAACTAGAGGATTGCTATAGTTTTGGAATAAATACAGAACGTCTCTCACACATTTGAAACTTTTAATTGCAGGCACATTTACCGTGAAAACAATGTTGAGGTAGACAAGGCCTCTAAAAAAGGGCTGCTCATGGGGGTCAAAATTTGGAAAATTTTTGAATTTTTGAATGGAATAGAACGAGCTTTTTATCATAGGCCATTCATAGAATGATCGCATCCAAATAGGTTTTTATTATTACAGGATTTTACTTTTGTGTTGACATTACAGCTATGGCCTACAAACAGTTGAATGACTGTTTTTTTATTGTAGTTATATATTTTGCAGAAATATAACTCTGTTATGTCTATTCTCTGATTATCAGTTGTTAATGTGTAAAAAGAAAATACAATTTTTGTACAGTTACAAAGGAAGTTATTATTCAACTTATTGTAAAAGATGTTATTGCTCACGTATTGAGAACATCGGTATCTATCTTGGCTCTCAACAAGAGGTTTTTTTTTCAGCAGTTCTATATACCACTCTAAATGAGTGTGTCGATCAATGTAATTTCGTACTCTAATGGATGAAATGAAATTACGCTTTTTTTTTGGGGGAAAAAAAAACAACATTAATTAATTAAGACTCCAATTGATTAAAATAGAAAACAACCTTATTCACCCAATGGAATTTCAAAGGAGTTTCTCAAATTGAGAAACTATCCATCACCACTATAGTTGGATTCCTTGTCTACTCTGCAAATGGAAAATTGCCACATCGATGTCCTCACATCACATTTTTATGTCGTCCATCTCGTTTCTTATCGCTTCACATAGTAAGGTATTCTCGTTAACTCACTACATGTTTTCGTCACTTCATGTAGTAAGGTATCCTGGTACTGGAATCTGTTCCCTTTCATTATCAATGTAATGGTATGATAAGCCCTTTCACTATCAATTTAAAGGTATGGTAAATCATTTCATGGGAGTTGATGATGGAGGTCTGTTGAGTTCAAAGTATAGTCAACAAGTGAGAACTGACACATTTGACTAAGTGTTGTAACCAATTTTGGATGTGGTCAAGCATTATATACATATCGACGTGATATATGATGAAGTATACTCTGATCTACGTCGACTAAGGTCACTATGGACAATCTCTTTTGAATTATGTAGTTGGACATATTGTTGTGATTATTAAAAATGGAGATTGGGGCAACTTGGAGATCATAGAAGAAGATTTAAATGGCTCAATACAAACATCAATATACATGATCCAATGTAATTCCAAGCTATGTTACACACCTTACTTTGATTATTCAACTGAATCTCATGTCACGGAATGAATTCCCTTCAATGCACTATCTTCAATCTAAATTGTATAAAATTACTAGTTACTCAGTTTTTTTCTACCATTTTGGGCTCTCATGTGATCATCTTACTATTTACTAGCATTTGTGGAATGAAGACCATTTCCTTTTGGACATTCTCTCAGTTTAGATGTAGGGTTCGAAACACGAGGCATAGAATCATGTGTTACTATTTTAATAGAGGGAGGATCCTCTTCTAGAGGCCATTTCAACTTGTAATTTTATATACTACAAAGCACCAAGGACGAAGGTTTCTAGCGTAATTTAGATGACTTAAAGCTCAAGGTCCTCAACACTTATGAGAATACCATAAAGTGGACATGTTCTAATACATGTACTATTTGCTATATTATTTATTCTTCATAAATAATTCTTTAGAGTTCGACTATTGTTTAAGAGATATAATCCAAGATAAATTATACATTTTATTTTATGAAGTAATAGTTTTTTAGAAATTATTTTAGTAACCTTGTTATATTTAGAACTCTTACCATTTCTTCCCAATGTTTATATTTGCACTAAAATACAGAGAGACATCTTCACAACTCACATAACAACTTATGGAAATACAATGATCATTAAATCGATGAAGCTTATCACCGTGATCTCTACATTTTGAATAGCTCATCAATATTTTTACTTTGTAAAATTCTTTTAAAAACCCTAAAAAAATCCTATCATATTTCCGTCTTGATTTTTTTATTTACGGGATAAAATATTATGCTATAGCAATGAGGTGTTTCAGATTCTTCAATTTCTTTTTATATGAAAAAAGACAATATTATTTATACAAAATTTCGCGATTTTGATTAAAGAATGTTCCATAAATTAAAAAAAATATAAATGATACCCTGGGTTCTACTCTCTTTTGGAGTAATTTGTATTCAATATTTTTTTAATATGTATTTTATGTCTTAAAGAACGACAACAATCGCTTAAATCAGAAAAATTTGTAGAAAATAGAGAGATTTCCAACACTACATGTAAACCATATCTTCATCATTTCTGCATGCAAATGAACATATGATTAACTTTAGACTTTGAACCATTCACACCTTCAGTCTCTTGTCCTAATACTTTCATCGAAATTGAAATATTGCTAATACATGCATTAGAATTTACTACAAAAACCATAGCTACTAAATAAGATGAAAGTCTTAAATAACCAATTGTTATAGTTAATTAGTGAAATTATTTAGATAGAAGTTCTTATACTACCCTATGTTGATAGAAATAATTCTAGTTTAAGTATAAACACATATCTAATGCAACCATTTAATCATCTTGTCAAGGATAATATTTATTCCCTTATGTTTGATAATGAATTTCAAAACAAATAGAGATCCATCTATATCTAAGAGTGGGTTGGTCTCTCTATGATTCTTCCTATAAAAAGCAATGATTAACTTTGATCCATCATTATTTCTTCAAATAATCCAACATCCATTACATGCCCCTGCTAGTTACCTTTATTGTACACAAACTCCATCCATGATTTGATTGGATCGATACAGTTATAAATATTTAAGTAATGGACATTCAATAAATTATTCATACCAACATAGTTTTAAAATTTATGTGGTTGTCCCAATCATCTCACACCTCAAATTATTTCTAGAGGAACCCTCATGTACCTCTATTATGCTAGAAACAATACTGTGAACATGAATGCATATAGCTTCAAAGCATGATATTTTCCTTTATGGAAGTCAATATTACCATAGATATCAACAAAAGATTGTCTACTAGAATATGATCAAACTCCAAAAGAAAAATTAGAATGGTTCAACAATCATGTTGTGATAAGCAATCTTTTTCTATATTGGAAAAATATTATCTATATGATAATGGAATTTTCTGCACATTAAATTATTTTGACCATTATGGTCATATATGGGTCCAAATCGTATGGTATTTAGATTACTCTGTTTGATAATATGTTGTACCATTGCTGTCCTAAATTTTGTACTCGTAGATCCGATTTCAGATAGATGGTTTTCTCAAGTTAATGAGTGGTTTTATGGTTCTTTTGTTATGCTTATTTGTTAATACAGGGTTGAATGCCATGATGATTTAGCTTGCTAAATGAAAATTTAAGGTCTAATTTCTTGATGTTATAATACATTGTAAGTGACTGTAATTTCAAGGTCTAGTTTTTATGATAGATATTTCCCTGAGGGCTACTCGAATAATCTATGTTTGAAGCATGTTTGAAGTGTCAATTTAATTGAACCTTTATGGAAAAATGGATGGACATATTTGAATTATTTGCAGCTACTTAATGAATATTTGAGTTCATCCCTAAGTTCGAAAGTTCCATGTGATAGATTTGTGACCTAATTCAAGTGAGGTGAAATTTGTTGATTGGGTAAAGTGGAAATTTCTTGGTTGAGATTGATTGGATTTACAAAATGTTCTACAATATCAACCCAATGTAGTTGTAAATTCACATAATATGTATGCAACCTCCAAAATTAATCAGTTGAAAAAATGAATCCTTTGCATAAAAATCAACACGTTTATATATCATAATGCAAGATGAAGTGATGGAGGAACCACAATACAAGTTAGACATAAATAAGTATGCCACTTGTGATCAACTGTAGTAGAATTTGGCACTTTGAGACTTATTGGGACCCTACAAACCATTATTTGGAATAAATATAAACCATCCTCTAGAATAAATAATTCACTCTTCATTCATGGATAAAAAAGGCCTCGAGTGAAACTCATTTAGTCATAGGAACTCTTTGGAATCATTCCAACCAAAGGGAGACCAAGAGGCCACTAAACAAGAGATGAGAGTGCTCAAGAGAGTGAAGAGAATAATTTCTTCTAAAAAAATATATTGTATAATCATCAAATCATCCTTCCTTAGAGTGAAAAAATCCAAGAAGGATATCATGATCATTGATAAGTTTTCTCCCAATGTATAGTGGTCACTTATGGAGGAATTTCTGTAAAATTTAGAACCTCTATCAATGTTCCTCCATTCCCTCCATCCATGTCTCTTCACTTTCATAGGAGTGGACTGTCACTTTAAGTTTATTTCCAACCCTTCATCTTTTGTAACTAAGTGGAAATTACATAATGCCATTTGGAATATTCATGAATTTTTCATGATTAGGATTTGAGAAGTTGTCTTAATTAAGCTTGAGAAAGATAACTACTTTTTTCTTTAGTAGGACCTCAAAGTGAACTCTTTATTGAGAATGTTTAGGAATTTTTCTGAGGGTAGACATGATTTTTTATCTTGTGCAATAACTTAGGGTTCAAAGTGAGTCTTTTATTAATTTATAAACTAGAATTACACATGGAAATATGTGCATACAAGATCATAACCAAATACAGACGTCATGTTAGGGAAATATTGATGTAGGAGCATCGAGGCCAAATCATTCGAGGTTGATCGATTGAAGGGAGTCGACCAGTGGGAGTGCCGATGACCATTGGTGCGGAGAGCAGGTTAACTTGTCGAAGTCAACAAGTCGGGCAGAAACAGTCGAGGTGTGACCAATTGAAGGGGCGGAGGATGTCGCGAGAGGTCAAGAATCGACAGGAAATGGTCGACAGGCGACGAGCAGCGTAAGATGTCGGGTAGTCGACAAGTGGTCAAACTATGAAACGTTAGGTTTTGGCGAAGCCAAGTGTAATTGAGGAAGGAGTGAACCGACAGGAAGGTCGAGATGTGACCGACTACTGTAGTAGGGTCAGAAGGACAAAAATTCAAGGGACTATACCTAGTAGCCATGGGGGTTGCTGAGGAATTTATTACAGTTATTGCGAGTAGGTGAAGGACATGACAGGGGACGTCATGGACAAAGACTGTACAACACGGCTAGAAGCTAACAGTGCAGGTTCGCAGGATTTGGCAAGATCGGCGAACGGAGGGGAACGCGTGTCTCGGGATTGCAATAGTCTTGGGAATAGCACCCGCAGAGTAGAGGAGGAAGAGAAGGCCTTCAGTCTTAAAAAAAGAGGAAGGAGGCACAGAGTGCAGAACGACAGAGAAGGAGCTGAGATAGCAGAGTCGAGAGAGTTGTGAAGAGTCACACCGGCCGAAGTGTAGAGAGTTGAGATCGAACCATAGCTTTGAGTTCCATGGTGAACTAGGAGAGGGTGAGGTCGACGCACAGGGAGAACACACCATAGTTACTTCGAAGTTGTAACAGTTGAGGCCGATCGTAGTTCGTTATTTGCTTACAGTCATTTGCATTGTAACTAATTTTAGAGAAGTAATATAAGCCACTTCTGACATCTTGTTCTACACCTTGTTTGTGTAAGCATTGTGGTTTGTGTCATGTGTATTGTTAAGCAAGAAAGTATAATGTAGGGTGACTTGTGTCTGTTGGTATCATAGCTTGGAAGCGAGTCCGGTTGGAGAAGACAACTATACCAACCTGACTTGCGTTAGTTGGTATCAGAGCTCAGAAGCGAGTTTGGTTAGAGAAGACGACTATACCAATCTGACTTGCGTATGTTGGTATCAGGACTCGAAAGTGTGAGAGTTTTCAGCGGAGGTTGAAAAATGCCTCATAGAGGCGTTAATGTCCGTGGACTAAGAGCACGTGGCGTAGCAGCCGTCACAGTGGATCATGATATGTTCGATGAATGCATCAGAACGATGGCGACTTTGACCAATGAAGTCACAGCGATCAAATAAAACCAGAGATGTGGTTGCATTCCTGAAGCACTGGACCATAGCGACGAGGAAGTCGAGGAAGTGGAAGCTTGGGAAGCCGCAGTAGAAGAACCAGAAGAAAAACTTATCAAGCTTCTGACAGAGATGAGAGGTTGGGTTAAGATAGATGTGCGTATGTACTCAAGCAGCCTGGACCCAGAAGACTTGATCGACTGGTTCAAAGAGATGGAGAAATACTTCGACGTAGAACAGATCGAGGATCCTATACGGGTTAAGACTACATGTCTAAGGTTGAAGGGTCATGCCTCGTTGTGGTGGGACAATGTACGTGCTAACAGACTCAAGAAAGGCAAGGATAAAATCAAATCTTGGGACAGGATGCTTGCCAAGTTGAAGGGGAAGTTCTTACCAAACGATTATGTACTTTCCTTGTTCCGAAAGCTCCAAAAATTTATATAGAAAGAAATGACCATGAAAGAGTACACGGAGGAGTTCTAACGATTGTTGATTTGGTCAGGACAGACTGATGAAGGAGAAGAAGCTGTCACCAGATATGTAAACGGCTTGAAATACACTATTCAGGATGAACTCAGCATGTCGATATTTAGAGCAGTCGATGAAGCCTATCAATTAGCTCTGAAGACGGAAGAGAAACTATCGAGGAAGCCTACAATGACCAGAGGCAGGATGATTGGTCGAGGTGGAAAGACTGTCTCTGTGAAAGGTCAAGGTAGTGGCTACAATAAAGAAGGTTTCGAAGATAGGCAACAAACAAAAGGGACATCAATGAAAGAAACAACGCAAGAAAACCGACGCGATGGTCGTGAGAACCACGGTCGAGGTGCATATGGTTGAAGTGGTCCATCCGATAAGAAGGGAGCTAACAGAACAGCCATAATCTATTACAAATGTCGAGGAATGGGACACAAGGCATATGAGTGCCCAGAAAACCTACATACTGTAGAAGAGTCGAAACCCAGACGTCAAAAGGATGAGCAAGTTGACGAGAGGGAAGAATCGGCATCAGATAGCAGTGGAGGTGAGAAAAAGAAGAACCGGAATCTGACGGTTCAGAGAGCCTTAATCTAGGAATATCAACGTGATCCGATGGAACCAACACAACGGAAGTCGATCTTTTGAATGAAGGTGTGGATCAGAGAATGGCATTGCAAGACCATATTTTATGGTGGGAGTACAAGATCGGGTTGAAGTGTCGAGAACACCCACACCCTTACAAGATCTCATGGTTATAGAAAGGACACCATGTTAAGTTGACCAGACAATGCTTGATCAACCTCAGATTTGAAGGATTGGAGGACAGCGTACTATGTGATGTAGTTCCCATGGATGCATGCCATCTGTTGTTAGGGAGACCATGGCAATATGATTGTAAGATGATCTATGAAGGTCGAGCTAACACAGTCAAAATGTGGAAGAATGGCGTGAAAAGAACTCTTAATCCGAGGCGAGGAGAGCCAGCCGACGGTAGGGACGGCGAGAGCAATCTTTGGGAAAAACGAGTGTTGATGAGCACCACCAAGGAATTCCTAGCAGAAGAGGAAAAATAGTCGGGATGTTTTGCAATCATTCCGAAAGGACCATATGTCGAAAGGATGACCAGCAAAGAGAACATTCTAGTCGAAGTCGAGGAGTTGCTCGATGAGTTTCAGGACATAATGGTTGATGAGAAATCGACAGGATTACCTCCGACAAGGAGCATATCTCATCAGATCGACTTGATTCCAGGGTCGAGTCTACCAAACAAAGAACCATATAGGATAAGTCCAATAGAGGGACAGGAGCTCAACCGACAGGTCCAAGAGTTGTTGGAGAAGGGATTGATTTGAGAAAGTTTGAGTTCGTGTGCAGTACCAGTTGTATTGATACCCAATAAGGGCAGGGAATGGAGAATGTGTACTGATTCTAGAGCGATCAACAGGATCACGATCAAGTATCGATTTCCATTGCCAAGGATGGATGACTTGATGGATTTCCTCAGTGGAGCGACATACTTCATGAAATTAGACCTGAAGAGTGGGTATCACCAGATTAGGGTTAGAGAAGGAGATGAATGGAAGACAACATTCAAAATGAGAGAAGGTTTATATGAGTGGTTAGTCATGCCATTCGGATTGACTAATGCACCCAGTACATTCATGATACTGATGAATGAGGTGCTGAAACCATTCTTAGGAAATTTTGTCATAGTCTATCTACATAACATTCTGATTTTCAATCGGACCAAGTCAAAACATTTGGAGCACGTTCGACAAGTATTACAAAAATTGCAGGAAGAAAAGCTGATGGTTAACCTGCAAAAGTGTTTCTTCATGAAGAAGGAATTGGTGTACTTGGGGTTTGTAATTTCAGGTAAAGGGTTGGAGATGGACCCCGAGAAGGTGAAGGCAATAGTAGATTGGATGGAACTGACAAGTACGACTGTAGTGAGAAGTTTCCATGGACTTGCTAGTTTCTACCGGAAGTTCATTCGGGGATTTAGTCGGATTTGTGCACCATTGACAGAATGCATGAGAAAGGGTGAGTTCAAGTGGACAAATAAGGCCCAGGAATTTTTCGACAAATTGAAGGAAAAAGTCATTGAGAGCCCAATGTTGGTGCTCCCAGACTTTGACAAAGTTTTCCAGGTCGATTGTGATGCCAGTGGAACAACAATTGGAGCAGTGTTGAGCCAGGAAGGCCGACCAATTACATTCTTCAGTGAAAAACTAAATGGAGCAAAGCGGAAATATTCGGTCTATGACCAATAATTTTATGCTATCATACAAGCATTGAATAAATGGAGGCATTATTTGTTGCCATAGGAATTTGTGTTATACATGGATCACCAAGCACTGAGGTATCTGAATACTCAGTCGAAATTGGATCAGAGACACATGAAGTGGGTGGAGCTACTCTAGAGATATACGTTTGTGTTGTGACATAGGTCGGGCAAGTCGAACAAATTTGTCGACGCGTTGAGCAGGAGAGTTGCGTTGTTGGGCACAATGACTGTTCAGGCAACAGGGATAGAGTCGATAAAGACGGAGTATGAGACCGACGAAGATTTTGAGAAGGCATGGAAGGCTTGTCGTGAACCTTGGAGCATCGAAAGAACTCCATATTTGAGCTATTTCATTCAAGGAGGTTACCTATTCAAAGGAAGTCAGCTATGTATTCCCAGAGGATCAGTGAGAGAGAGCCTAATCCGAAAGTTTCATAATGGCGGGTTAGCAGGGCACTTTGGGATCGACAAGACCAAAGCACTGGTTGATGAGAAATATTTCTGTGCAAGGATGTCGACAGATGTCGAAAAATGGGTTCGACAATGTCAAATTTTCCAGTTGGAAAAAGGCAGGAGTCAGAACACAGGGTTGTATACACCATTGCCGGTACCATAGAACCCGTGGGAGCATCTTAGCATGGATTTTGTGTTAGGATTACCAAAGACTCAGCAGGGGAGTGACTCAATATTTGTTTTAGTCAACAGATTTTTGAAGATGGCACATTTCATACCATGTAAGAAAACAAGTGATGCCACAGGAATCGCAGTACTATTCTTTAAGGAAATAGTCAGGCTGCATGGGTTGCCAAAGAGTATCACATCGGATTGAGATACGAACTTCATGCGGCATTTCTGGAGAACCCTATGGAAGAAACTAAACACGAAGTTAGAGTTTAGTTCGGCACATCATCCGTAGATAGATGAACAAACCAAGGTTGTAAACAGAAGTTTGGGAAACCTTCTGAGATGTTTAGCGGCCGACAGACCCAAGCAGTGGGAAAATGTGTTGGCATAGGCAGAGTTTGCATATAAAAATTCTGTGAATCGATCGACAGGATTGAGCCCATTCCAGATTGTTCAAGGGAGGATTCCACATGTAGTGGTAGATTTGGTTGAATTGCCGACAAAAACCAGGAAGAGCGCGGATGCAAAATCATTCACAGAGTATAGGCATGAAGTTCATGAAAATGTGCGGAAGCACATCGAGAAGAGTAACGTGGCCTACAAATTGAGAGCCGACCAGAGAAAGAGGCTACTGTCATTCCAAGAAGGGGACTTAGTCTATGCCTAGTTGTAGAAAGAGCGATATACGGCAGGAACATATAACAAGCTGAAGCTGAAGAAGATAGGACCATGCAGGATTCTAAAGAAGATTTCGGAGAACGCATATGTGTTGGAATTTCCGGATGACTTGAACATTTCAGCAACGTTCAACGTCTCAGACCTGTACCAATTTGAAGAAGGATCAAGCAGCAGAAAGGAGGAAAGAACAAGTATCGACTGGATAGAAAAAATTCTAGACCAACATAAGAAGGGATCGCAGAAGTAATCGATGAACGTGAAGTAGGGCGTACCCGTAGATCACGCATGAAGGAATACTTGGTGCGATGAACAAATGATGAGTTGTAGGAGGCGACGTGGATTTTTGAAGAAGAGTTAAGAATACTGACGGAGCAGTCGAATTCTTTTTCACATGGGGAGACTGATGCAAGAGCATCGAGGCCTAGGTAGATCAGTTGAGGTTGATCGACTGAAGATAGCAAACCAGCAGGAGTGCCAATGACCACTCGTGCGGAGAGCAGGTTGACTTGTCGAAGTCAACAAGTCGAGCAGAAACAGTCGGGGTGTGACTAACTAAAGGGGCAGCGGATGTTGCGAGAGGTCGAGACTCGATAGGAAATGGTCGATAGGAGATGAGCGGCGTAAGATGTCGGGTAGTCGACAAGTGGTCGAACTATGACATGTCAAGTTTTGGCGAAGCCAAGTGTAATTGAGGAAGGAGTGAACCGACAGGAAGGTCGAGACCGACTACTGTAGCAGGGTCAGAAGGACAGAAAGTCAAGGGACTGTACCTAGTAGCTGTGGGGGTTTCTGAGGAAGTTATTACAGTTACTGTGAGTAGGTGAAGGACATGATAGGGGACGTCATGGACAGAGACTATAAAGCACGAATAGAAGCTGACAGTGCAAGTTCGCAGGATTTGGCAGGATCAGTGAGCGGAGGGGAATGTGTTTCTTAGGATTGGAATAGTCTTGGGAACAACACCCCCATAGTAGAAGAGGAAGAGAAGTCCTTCAGTCTTAAAAAAAGAGGAAGGAGGCACAGAGTGTAGAACGACAGAGAAGGAGCCGAGATAGCAGAGCCGAGAGAGTTGTGAAGAGTCACACCGGCTGAAGTGCAGAGAGTTGAGATTGAACCATAGCTCAGAGTTCCGTGGTGAACAAAGAGAGGGTGAGGTCAATGCACAGGGATAACACACCACAGTTACTTTGAAGTTGTAACGGCTGAGGCCAATTGTAGTTAGTTATTTACTTACAATCATTTGCATTGTAACCGATTTTAGAGAAGTGATATAAGCCACTTGTGGCATCTTGTTCTACACCTTGTTTGTGTAATCATTGTGGTTTGTGTCATGTGTATTGTTAAGCAAGAAAGTATCCCTTAGGGTGACTTGCGTCAAATATATTGAAAATGAAGAATAAGAATTAATTTCTAGAACTAAAGTGTAGTTAAAAAACAATTTCCACGAAAATTAGAAACAAACAAATTTGTTCTAGAAGTTATAAAAAAAGAACTTAATGATCCTTCACTTAACTATAGGAGGAAAGCATTATAGTCTAGAAAGATGCATAACAATAAAAATACTTACAAAGAAAGTAACAAAAAATTTAATTTACAACAAACACCTACATTTTAAATGCAAAAAAGTATATCTGTAAATAAGGGGTGATTTCAAAAATCATATTTTAAGCATCCTTTTATGACAGTTTCAATAGCGCAAGGAAATCCATTTGGATTTTTTGACTTTTCATACTGATGAAAAACTATATTATAAATTTCATCTATCTATTTACCATACAAATGGCTAGATCCCATAAGCATTTCTATAATTCTACAACAAAATCCATAGCAGTATTTTTCATATGAAACTAGACCTCTAACAAAATCCCTGAATTCTGTAAATTTTCCATAATAACCAATCAATTTAACGAACTAATTCTTAACCTAAGATGGATTCGAAACCCAAATTCAATCTCCCAAAGTCTCGCTTCTCAGGTGAAGAACATGTTGATGAACATGAAGCTCATGTTTTTGACACTATAATTACCAACTCAGACATGAATGAAACCATTAGAGATGTTAAATCCATAGCCTTCACAGACGGATATAAAATTAACCTATGGAATTCCAATTTTGCTAGAGTTGCATACCGTAGGACTATAGTTTTTGTTGAATTTGTAACCTGGTGCTCGAAACACTACTCCCCCACCAAGCGAGCAATTATCTCTTTAGGCATGTCTAAAACCCTCTATTATATCAACCTAGATTCGCTCAAACAAGTGTTCTTCATTCCTGAACCTTTGGCCCCTTACCCGTTCAATGAGAAAGCTATAACAAGCACCTTCCCTATTCTTCGGCCATATCAATGTCGCCATTTTATGTCTTGACACTTGGAGCCTCTTATGGAAATACCTACCATCCCACATTCTTATGATACAACAATTTTTTCTGAAGGTTCTAGGAAATCCTTTTTCTTCATATTTACAATCGTACGTCTAGAAAATGATAAGTCTTTAGATGAGGTGATTTTATGGATTATACTCAAGCTAAGCATAGAAGTTGGTAAAATTTCCCTCAACTCTGACCTTTGAAATCAATTATAAGAAGTAATTCATGAGCAGTTAGAAGAGTTACGTGCCATTGAATACCTCACATATCCATCCTACGTATTATTTATGTTTTTCTACCAGAACTATGAGAGCTTTAAACATCTAGGTTTGAGGAAAACTGAGGAGCAAGGGATCCAAATCCAAGTGTATGAATGGCCTCATCCAGTCCTTAGGAGAGGTGATAGATGGAATTTTTCAAATTTCACAGACCAGGTTATGGGTATTGTGACCTGTTGCCTTAGTACAGACATAGTAGTAAGACATCCATGGCGGCGGAGACCATTAGAAGTAGAGTGGTAGGTCAACAACGACAAAAGAAGCGGAGCAGCTGAAAGGGATGCGCGGTTATGCAGTCCGAGCCGCATTTTCATAACTGTGGCTATCAGAAGAGGCATCAGATCTAGAAGTGATGCAAAAAGGCGACTGAAGTCAATTGATGTAGTTGTCGACTATGATAGGCCTGGTTAGTGGGACAACCATGCCATTTTTTGGGTGTTTTTGGGTAGCATAGGGATTTTGGCCTGCACTGATTGTAAAGACGTGATCCTCAGGCATGATCTATAAAAGCTGAAATTTTGTAAGGGAAGTGTTGGTCTCTCATGGTATTATTTTTGGTCTTAAGTATTTTGGAAAATAATAAGCATTGTGGAGAGAAAGAAGAGGGGAAAAAGGATCTGCAGCTGTGTGCTCAGAGACCTATTGTAGAGAGACGAGTCTATAGTTGAGTGTGCAGACTAAAACTGTTGAACCCTTCCCATTAATATAAACAAGAGTTCCTATGGATGTAGCTCCCATCCAGGGGGTGAACCATGTAAATACTTGCATTGTGTGATTGAATATGTAAGATTTATTATGTTTATGTTCATGTTTGTGTATGTTTGCTCTTTTATATGTATTTTCACATGTATGATGGATGAGAATAATATGTTAAGTATTGAACGTATATAACTAAATGTGCAAGTAATTTTGAGTAGGTTGAATGCATAAGTCATATGGATAAACACGAATTCAGTGAAGTTTTTAAAGTGTGTGATTGCTTAGAACCGCAGTCTAGAGTTTTGCTTTCATATTGTATTATGGTCATTGCGAAGTGCACACTCCTGGTGTGCATTGTAGATTATGAAGTAAACGAGAAGTAGGAGTGACTTTGCTCATCTCACTAGTTTATTATATGCACATCATCTAGTTGTATAAACGTGATTCTCTACCCCCCCATAGCTTCGGCTCGGGTGAGACCTCATTATTCTCGTAGAATGTTGCCGAAAGGGCCGGTGAAGTAGGGTTTTGTTGGTTTCTAACTATGCTGGACCTGGGTCAATACAAGAAAGTTAAAGAATAAGGAAGAGTAGCCCAATAGCTTTTCTAATGTCCGTGGATTGCTAATACTTGCGTCGTCATGCCAATTTTAAAAAATAGGGGGACTACCTCTTTTTATCTACCTATTGGTTGATTTTTTTTCTTTGGTTTTAGCTTCAGAATGGAAAACCTAGTGGTTTGAGATGCATATACAAAAACAATTAGTTCATCTCCCTATTCTTAAGGTTGTTTTCAATCATGCTTTAAAATATGCGCCATATATTCATTATTACTGAAACTACACAAGCTTATAGAGCCTTGTTTGTAGATTTTAAATATATGTTTTTTAATAAAAATATTGCTTTAGTTTTTATTGATTTTTATTTGTACCTATATCAATATTTCTAAAACACATAAGTTTTTTTCAATCCTAGTATAACGTTTTATTACCTTTTCCATTCGGAAAAAATATTATACAGTGCACAAATACATATGGAGGCTTATATAGCCTGAGTGGGCCTAATGATTAAGAACATGTGTTACCTCCTTGGAGTTCATAGGTTGAATATCCAGAGGCAGGTATGGTATATATATGTTAAATAGAGTTGTTTACAAATATTTGTGTGGGTATAGCAAGGTACAAATGACATCATTCTCACTTACAAGCTTGAGAATGGGGTGATCTATAATTCTCAGGTAGATATCAATTCCCAAATTTTTTTAGATCAGTGGGTAGATTGAGTGGTTGAGTTTTGTGAGTTAGAAGTAGGAGGTCATGAGGTCAAGGCCCCTAGTTTCCAACTTATGTGAATGTTAGGGGCCTCACTCGATGTCCCTACTAGATTAGGTTGCCAAAGTTACAACCAAATTATTTACCATCCTGAAAATGATGAGAAGTGCTTGGAGGGTTTCCCATGATGTATATTCCATCGAGAAAAGTACATATGGAGAGCTACACACTGAATTCTTTTTTATTGGTTAAATTAAGACCCTCAAACCTCGTCTTAACACTTAACCTTGCAATTTTATGGCTTCACTGACTTTATATATATATATATATATATATAATTAACAATAAAATTTATGGAAAAATAACATCCCATTAGAACAATCTCTTATGTACAAGTGGACAACATTTTTTGAAGAAATTCTATCATTCTATAATTAAACCAATTTATTAAAATGAACATATGCATTTTGTTTTAAAGAAAAAATAACATAGAAATGTTAGAAGATAATGAATTTATTCGAGTTAAATCAATTCTCCAAAACAAAAACCACATATTCCTGAAGTTTATTTCATTTCCTATGCTTCATATTGTTACACTATATTAAAATAGGTTGTCTATGTATCTCTATAATATCTTATAATTAACATATTGTTGTTTTTCACATTTTATTAGCAAAAAATGCACCATAAAAATAAGGTATTGACTTGTACCAACTCTATATAATTTGATTTTTTTAACAAAATATTAATTGACATATTTTCTTATAATGACACAGCAATGATATTATCATATTTTGTAATGATTGTCATTATATATAAACATAAATCAAATTCAATTGAAACCTCGACTACATTTTTCAACTTCAAGAATATGTCATTTGATTGAGACTAGTTGATATGGTAATCCCTAATATAAAAATTATCCATAAAAGATCATGTTAGACTATGGCTAGGACTCTCTTGCTAGAGAAACTATGACACTTCCCTACTATTTTATTATTATTTTTGACTAGGCTAATGTTAGTCTTTTTTTAGGTTATTCATAACTACTAGTTGTGGGTTTTGGACATTGTGTATGTGGCAACATTTGGTGTGTGGGGTTCAAAACAAAGACATATGGTCTAGATAATTTGTTAAATTTTTTAGAATTTACTTCAATTTGGTCTAGGATCTTAACTGAGAGAACAACATGTACAACAAATATACAACATATCAATCATGGATACAATAATGCAAGCACACAAGAGACACAGAGTTTACTTGGGGAAAACCATAAAGGTGAAAAACCCCAATAACTTCCTCAGAGATAGATAGAGCAATGATACAACCAGAATACAAGAGATTGTCTTCTCCTAGCAGTAGAGCCTCCTGCTCCACAAGTGTGCCACTCTCCAAAGTGTGAGTGAGAGAATAGAACGTGCAAAATGAGAGAGACACACTCTCTATTTATACACTAAATTGACTTGACCTTTACTCAACTAGGTCGGCCTCAAGCTAACCACTTAACATAATGCTGACTGGGATGACCCCCACTAGGGTGGTCTAATAACCCTTTGACCCACATGGCCGACCCCTAATAGGGTGGTCTAATAACCCTTTGACCCACATGACTTATACAGGGCCGACCCTAACAAGGTGGTCTAATAACCCATCAAGTATAAGTTACGACACTTACAATATAAATGACGACACTTCCATATAGAGGAATAATAACATCTTTATAGGAATACAATATACATATATGAAATACATTCCAAAGTTACATATACATCAACATTCCCTCTTAACTAGGAAGGCATTTCTCGACACAGGTCTTCTAGCACAAGTCATCTTCTCTAGATCATTGTCATTGGATAATCATCATCGAGTCATCATCATCGTCACCACTGCTGCTATCTCAATCAATCTCTGAATCTACTCGTCATAGGAAGTTCTATAGAGCCAGTCCTTTTCATATTGGAAGTAGGCCCACCACCTGCAGGTCTTCATGATCACTGGCCATACTGTGGAATCCTCATGACTTATTACGTGCGTCACAAAACCTGGCTGCAACATCCCAGGCTATTACGAGCACACATCTCTACCTGTTGGATCTCCCAGGAGCACATTACATGTGACCCATCACAAAACCTGGCTGAAGCATCCCAAGCTGTTATGAGCACACACCTCTATCTGTCGGATCTCCCAGGAGCACATTACATGTGATCTCACCACAAAACCTAGTTGAAGCATCCCAGGCTGTTACAAGCACACAACTCTACTTGTTGGATCTCCCAGGAGCACATTACATGTCGCCCACCACAAAACCTGGCTGAAGCATCTGAGCTCTTTTTAATCCTGTCCAGATCTCCTAGGAGCAAATTACATGTGGTCATGGCAAAACCTGGATGAAGCATCTGAGGCCTTTTTCATCCTGTCTAGATCTCCCAGGAGAAAATTACATGCCATAGGACAAAACCTGGCAAGAGCATCTAAGGATGTTACGGGTACACAACTCCGACCTAAGGATCTCCTAGGGCACAAATTACATGTCCTCCCAGAGCAATGTCTTGAAAGAGCATCCCAGGCTATTACGGGTACACAACTCCGACCTATAGGATCTCCTCGACATGCTCATCTTCACAACCTGTCCACGGCCATAGAGTATCAACCTGATACTTACCATACATCATTCTGATGTATACATGATCATCCTGATCATCATCACTACAACATCCTATTGCATGTCATCTGGAGCAACATCCTGAAGCTCGTCATCCATGATCATCCTGATCATATAATGCATCTACCTGATGCATACGAAGTATCTACCTGATACATATCATCATACATGATCCACTTGATCATACAATGTATCCACCTTATACAAATACAAAAACATGATCCACCTGATCATAACTGATACATATCAACATACATGATCCACCTGATCATACAATGTATCCACCTGATACAAATACAAAAATATGATCCACCTGATCATACCTAATACATATCAACATACATGATCTACCTAATCATACACACTATCCACCTGATACATATACAGATACATGGTCCAAGCATCCAACATGATGCATATACAAAATGATCCTACTGATCATATCCAACATCCAACATGATGCGTACATACATATACATATAAATGATCCAACTGATCATATCCAGCATCCAACATGATGTGTACATACATATACATATAAATCATCCAACTGATCATATCCAGCATCCTCCTGATGCATACATAAATAGCAGTAACTAGAGCATCATCTTGATGCTCATCATCCAGTGCTTACATCCACAACCATATGAAGGATCTTCCTTCCAACATGCTTGGAATGGCTTCTGCAAATGTGTCCGTCACTTCTTCCTTGAAGTGTTGTTGATCTGAAGAACACCAAGCCTCTCTATGAAGTACTCGAACTTCACCCTGGCTAGTGGCTTCATTAGCACATCTACAATCTACTCATCCATTGCAACGTACAGGAGCTTCACAGCTCCTCTCTGCACCATATCCCTAATATAGTGACATTTGATCTCTATGTGTTTTGACCTGCCATGAAACACTGGGTTCTCGGACAGCTTCACACAACTCTGGTTTGTTGATGTATATGTAACTTCGGAATGTATTTCACATATATGTATATTGTATTCCTATAGAGATGGTATTATTCCTCTATAAGGAAGTGTCGTCATTTATATTGTAAATGTCGTAACTTATTCTTGATGGGTTATTAGACCACCTTGTTGGGGTCGGCCCTGTATAAGTCATGTGGGTCAAAGGGTTATTAGACCACCCTATTAGGGGTCGGCCCAGTCAGCATTATGTTATGTGGTTAAGTTTGAGCCTACATGAGTTAGGTAAAAAGGAAAGTCAAGTCAAGTATAAATAGAGTGCGGGAGGCACTCTATTTGCACACTCACTTCTCACTCATGCACTCAAGGAGGAGTGGCGCACTTATGGAGGAGGAGGATTTGCTGCTAGGTTGTGTCTATCTCTTATGGTTGGTTGTATCATTGCTCTATCTATCTCTGAGGAAGTTATTGGGGTTTTTCACCTTTATGGTTTTCCCCAAGTAAATCTTTGTGTCTCTTGTGTGCTTGCATTATTGTCTCCATGATTGATATGATGTAGATATGATGTACATGTTGTTCTCTCAGTTAAGATCCTAGATCAGATTGAAGTAAATTTTGAAAATTTAACATGGTATCAGAGCTAGCCTGAAAGAAGGCATGATATGGCATGTATGACACTTGTTGCACTTACGATGCTAGGGCTTGATATAGCAAACACCAGTCATCGTAGAACTTTCGCTATAAATCTGTTTTGGAAAAGTTTTTGGATCTGAAATTGTTAGAAGATGAAGATTAACTCTCCAGGTACCTTGTATCCAAAGGACAACCTCTAATTCGTTGTACTTTGTGATTTATGATCTGTACAATATAGGGTTTCTGCCTCTTCCATATCTGAGTCAAAATCAGGTGACCTTGGGAAAAAGGTCATAACTTTGGCTAGGAAGCTCCAAATGAAATTTCATAAAAAGTGACAGGTAGTACATAGATTGTACTATCTCAGAAAAAATTTTGCAGAGGCCTAAGTTGAACCAATGACATGTGGCATGCCGTACAAGTTTGCTCTCCTGTATTATCCCATAAACAGGTCATGTTGCGACACTTAGCATAACTCTCTATCAAAGAATCCAATTGAGGTCAGACCTATCAGGATGGAAACATAATAGGCCGAGCTATCTCAAAAAAAAATTTCAGAGGCCGTAGTTGAAACAGTGACACGTGGCACGCCATACAAGTTCGCACTCCTGTATTATCCCAAAATAGGTCACATTGTGACATTTGACATAACTCTCTTTCAGAGAATCCAATTGAGGTCAGACCTATCAGGATGGAAAGATAATAGGTCAGGCTATCTCAAGAAACTTTTTCAGACCCCGTGGATTGAAAAGTTTAGAGTTACACCAGAAACAATCAAGTACATATTTCTGTCAAAACAGAATTATTTTTGAGTACCTTCATTCATGGCTTTCAGAATTTAGGGCTTTGGAGAAAGTTGGAATTTTTGTAATCGGATACCACTACTGAATGCTACTCATCAAAATAAAAATTTAGAGACCAAAATCAGAATTTTTGGTTGGGCAGAAGGCCGGTCTTGATCAGACCCTAGTTCGGGACTTTAATCAGAAAAGTGGAAAATTAGGGCTTCTGTAAAAATGAGGATTTTTGAAATCTGTGACCATGGCTGGAAGCTCCTCAGAAAAATAGAAGCTTAGAACTTTGGATAAAACCTTTTGATTGGGCAAAAGAGTGGGTTTCATCAAACCCCAGTTCAGGGTCACGTCCAGTGAATCTTAAAGTTTCAAAGGCAAAATTGAGGAGTGAAACTTTGCAGTTTTCAAATTCTAAATATACTAGCTTGATCAGCTCATCAAGGCGCATATTTCTATCCTTTCAGAAGTTTGAAATTCAAAGTTTGAATTTTTGGGGTTTCTCTGACAAACCCATATCCAGCTCCAGGTCCAATTCTTGCAAATCAAGTGGATTGGGTTAATACTAGAAGAAGATGGATTGATCATCTGCATGAGTGAATAAGTTCCCGTTTCAGAGGGAGATGAGGCTAAGGCCTTACATAAGAAGATTACAAGCGATCTCAACAGGTATGACTCATCAAGGTATGTTTCGATATTTGTTCATGATTAAGTTTACGGTATGTTTGTCTTCATGTTATTACGGTTAGTACAATCTTGATTTTAGACTTGTTGTATCACCTTAATAAAATTATGAATGCACGATAGAAAATATTCATTGATTAGGGTGTTGACACTTATGATTGTACTAATGCATTATGGTGTTGTATGAGTTTTATGTTGTCTACTAACATGAAAGGTACACCAAGAAAGACAAATCATGTTCTTGTTCAAGAACATATGATCATGATGACATGAGGACAAAGATTCATCCATTGTCATGGATCTCATAGAAGATCCATTTACGAGGTATGTATAACTTGGTTTTATAATGGTTAACCTATGAGATATACAGGTTACTAGCACAAGTCATTGAAGAAGAACAAGAAGACATCATGTGAGTATGTTAGACATAACTAGCTAGCATGCTAATCCACGTATGCTTTTCCTATATCAAGATAGAATCCTACCTTGTGTTAGGATCTTATACTGTTGTGTTGTTGATAATGATTATTCATGAAGTCATAGGTTTGAATAATCATGGTGGTATGCATATTATATCTCTTATCTTGATTGATGATTCAACTAACCCGAAGAGTCATAGGTTTGAGTAATTATAGGTTTAGACATGTTATGTTTCTTATGATTTGACTAACCATAAGAATCCTACATAAACCTTGAATGCTAATGCTTATTATTTCTGTTTGAAATGATCATGACTATACATGCTTGAGAATATTGTGTTTTAATAGTATGCTAATGAATGTATGATCTTATATGAGCTCACAAGGATAACACAATCATGATACTAATAAGCATGCATAGGGACCAAGGATGAATATGAGTTCAAGAACAGGTAATTCAGGAAGCAAAGATCAAGAGGGAGTACACTCCAGTGGTTTGTGCAAGGATGCAAATATTCAGAGGGAGTTGACCATCTCTCTACACTCCACAACAGAAAGGTGTAGAAGAAGCTACTTTAGATTGGGACTCCAGCAGCTCCTACAAGGAAGCGAAGACTCAGAGGGAGTCCACCCAACGAACAAAGAAAGATAAGTATTTTAATCACAATTTCTTGCATATTTATTTGTTTAAATAAAATTGTTCAATGATGTATATGCTCATGTTCCTAGACTTAGGATATGTATTGTGCATATTAGAATAGTTGCATTGATGAACAGTATACTACTAATATACATGGGTAAGTGGCCTATGGCACTGTACAACATTCCATTGCTACTTATCTAGAATGAGACCTCTTTGCTGACATGTTGGGAGTTGTGTACACTCTTAACAATGTTCTGGTAGAGATTGGAAGGCATCTAGAAAGTTACGAGATATGGATAAATGTTGTATTGAAGCATTGGCTAAAGATAATTGCATGACTGTATGACATATTTCTTTATGTGTAAGAATTTGTTCTGAAAACTATGAGATGTTTTCTAATCATGCAATTTAACTTGTTTTGCAGGAAAGATCATATGCCATCTCCTACAAAAGAAGAACTACAACATTTGTTCCAGCAACAAAGATATCTATTGAAGATATTGAAGTTCCCAAGATTTGGGATGGAATGCCATGATCCGTCGATCATGAAGAATGATCTTTGGGACGTAGTCCCAAGATGTGAAGGGAATTTTGTTATGACTTACAAATGGATCTATCAGATCAAGCATGTTGCAGATGGCAGCATTGAGAAATATAAAAGTGATAGAAGATACATCAGATGGATTCAAGACAGCTTCCTTGAATGGTGTAGTTGAAGAAGAAGTGTATGTGGAGCAGCCACTTGGTTCTGAGACACATGACAGGAAATCATATATGTGCAGAACTTGGTATGGTGAAGATAGATTGATTACCGACACGCAGCAGAAGCTTACTACCGAGTTCGAGATGAAGAACTTGGGGATGATGCACTATTTGTTTTTGGCATGGAGGTGTGGCAGAGTGCAGAAGGAATCTTCCTTGGACAAGGGAAGTATGCAGTAGAGATCCTGAAGAGGTTCGGGATGATGGATTGCAAGGCCATGGCCAAACCTATGGCATCGAATCTGAAGCTTCTATGTGATGCTTCATCTGAGCTGGTTGATGTCTCTATGTATCGTCGGATGATTGGGTCATTGATGTACCTGAAGAACACGAGACCAGACATTTGCTTTGCTGTGAACACATTGAGCCAGTTCCTGACGAATCCGAGGAGTGTTCACCTGGTTGCTGTAAAGCATGTTCTGAGGTACCTGAAGGGTACAACGGATTATGGGCTCAAGTATGAGGTGAATCAAAAGTTGAAACTACAGGGTTATGTTGATTCAGATTGGGCTGGCAGTGCTGCAGACAGGAAGAGCACATCTGGGTGTTGCTTCAGTATGGGATCAGGTGTGATCTCATGGATTAGCAGGAAGCAGTCCTGTGTGGCACTGAGTACAGGTGAGGCAGAGTATGTTGCAGCCTGTTCATCTAGTTATGAGGCAATATGGCTACGGATGCTACTGTCTAAGTTATTTGATCTCCCATTGAAGGCTACTGATATCTTCTGTGATAACCAGAGTTGTGTGGAGTTGTCCGTGAACCCAGTGTTTCATGACAGGTCGAAACACATAGAGATCAAATATCACTATATCAGGGATATGGTGTAGAGAGGAGCTGTGAAGCTCCTGTATGTTGCGACGGACGAGCAGATTGCAGATGTGCTGACAAAGCCACTAGCCAGGGTGAAGTTCAAGTACTTTAGAGAGAGGCTTGGCGTGCTTCAGATTGAGGATACTTCGAGGAAGAAGTGATGGACACATTTGCTGAAGCCATTCCAAGCATGTTGGAAGGGGAACTCTTCACATGGCTGTGGATGTAAGCGCTAGATGATGAGCATCAGGATGATGTTCTGGTTTCTACTTGGATATGATCAGTTGGATCATTATATGTATATATGTATGCATCATGTTGGATGCTGGATATGATCGGTTGGATCATGTGTATGTATTTTGTATATGCATCATGTTGGATGTTGGATATGATCAGTTGGATCATTTATGTATGTATGCATCATGTTGGATGCTAGATATGATCAGTTGGATCATTTATGTATGTACGCATCATGTTGGATGTTGATGGATACATTGTGTGGATCATGTATCTTTGTATGATCAGGTAGATCATGTATGCTGATGGATACATTGTGTGGATCATGTATCTTTGTATGATCAGGTAGATCATGTATGATTGATGGATACATTGTGTGGATCATGTATCTATGTACGTATCAGGTGGATACTTGGTGTGCATCAGATGGATGCATTGTATGATCAGGATGATCGTGGATGACGAGCTTCTCCAGATGACATGCAGCAGGATGTTGCAGTGATGATGATTAGGATGATCATGTGTACATCAGGATGATGTTTGATGACTATCAGATGATACTTTGTGGCCATGGATCAGGTTGTGCAGGTAAGCATGTAATTTGTGCCCTGGGAGATTTGCAGATGGTCTTTCGAGGTTTTGCCTATGGCATGTAATTTGGTGCCCTGGGACATCTGGCAAATGCTCTTGAGAGGTTTTGCTTGGGAGGACATGTAATTTGTGCCCTGGGAGATCTGCAGATAGTCTTTCGAGGTTTTTCCTATGGCATGTAATTCGGTGCCCTGGGATATCTGGCAGATGCTGTTGCGAGGTTTTGTCCTATGGCATGTAATTCGGTGCCCTGGGATATCTGGCAGATGCTGTTGCGAGGTTTTGTCCTATGGCATGTAATTTGCTCCTGGGAGATCTGGACAGGATGAAAAAGGCCTCAGATGCTTCAGCCAGGTTTTTCCATGACCACCTATAATTTGCTCCTGGGAGATCTGAACAGGATGAAAAAGGCCTCACATGCTTCAGCTAGGTTTTGTGGTAAGATCACATGTAATGTGCTCCTGGGAGATCCGACAGGTAGAGCTGTGTGCTCATAACAGCCCGGGATGCTTCAGCCAGGTTTTGTGATGGGTCACATGTAATGTGCTCCTGGGAGATCCTACAGGTAGAGCTGTGTGCTCGTAATAGCCTGGGATGCTGCAGCCAGGTTTTGTGATGCACGTATTAAGTCTTGAGGATTCCACAATATGTCCAGTGATGATGAAGACCTGCAGGTGGTGGGCCTACATCCAATATGAAAAAGGACTGGCTTTGTAGAACTTCCTATGACGAGTAGATTCAGATATTGATTGAGATAGCAGCAACAGTGACGATGATCCAGAGAAGATGACTTGTGCTAGAAGAATTGTGCTGAGAAATACCTTCCTAGTTAAGAGGGAGTGTTGATGTATATGTAACTTTGGAATGTATTTCACATATATGTATATTGTATTCCTATAGAGATGGTATTATTCCTCTATAAGGATTTGTCGTCATTTATATTGTAAATGTCGTAACTTATTCTTGATGGGTTATTAGACCACCTTGTTGGGGTCGGCCCTGTATAAGTCATGTGGGTCAAAGGGTTATTAGACCACCCTATTGGGGGTTGGCCCAGTCAGCATTATGTTATGTGGTTAAGTTCGATCCTACATGAGTTAGGTAAAAGGGAAAGTCAAGTCAAGTATAAATAGAGTGCGGGAGGCACTCTATTTGCACACTCACTTCTCACTCATGCACTCAAGGAGGAGTGGCGCACTTATGGAGGAGGAGGATCTGCTGCTAGGTTGTGTCTATCTCTTATGGTTGGTTGTATCATTGCTCTATCTATCTCTGAGGAAGTTATTGGGGTTTTTCACCTTTATGGTTTTCCCCAAGTAAATCTTTGTGTCTCTTGTGTGCTTGCATTATTGTCTCCATGATTGATATGTTGTAGATATGCTGTACATGTTGTTCTCTCAGTTAAGATCCTAGATCAGATTGAAGTAAATTCTGAAAATTTAACATGGTTATCACAGAAGATACCAGTAGAATCCAACGGGAGATCAAATAACTCAGACAGTAGCTTCCGAAACCATACTACCTCACAACTAGCTGAACAGGATGCAACATACTCTGCCTCAGCTGTACTCAGTGCTATGCAGGATTGCTTTCTGCTAAACCAGGATATCACACATGATCTCATACTGAAGCAGCACCTAGATGTGCTCTTCCTATCTGCAGCATTGCTTGCCCAATTTTAATCAACATAACCCTGTAGGTTGAACTTTTGATTCGCTTCATACCTGATCCCATAATCAACTATACCCTTCATGTACCTCAGAATATGCTTTACAGCAACCAGGTGAACACTCCTTGGATCCGTCAGGAATTGGCTCAATGTGTTCACCGCAAAGCAAATATCTAGCCTCGTGTTCATTAGGTACATCAAG
Source organism: Larix kaempferi (assembly GCA_027924585.1). NCBI lineage: Eukaryota > Viridiplantae > Streptophyta > Pinopsida > Pinales > Pinaceae > Larix > Larix kaempferi. The sequence continues at coordinate 3,184,946 of BSBM01000638.1, forward strand.
GATCCAATCATCTGACGATACATAGAGACATCAACCAGCTCAAATGAAGAATCACATAGAAGCTTTAGGTTTGATGCCATGGGTGTGGTCATGGCCTTGAGTCCATCATCCCGAACCTCTTTAAGATCTCTACTGCATACTTCCCTTGTCCAAGGAAGATTCCATCTACACTCTGCCACACCTCCATGCCAAAAAAAAATAGTGCATCATCCCCAAGTTCTTCATAGTGAATCTGCTTTACTCTTGGTAAAGCCCAAATTGGATAGAGAGCTGTCTATCCTACCATACTAAGTTCTGCACATATATGAATCCCTGTCATGTGTCTCAGAACCAAGTGGCTGCTCCACATACACTTCTTCTTCAACTACACCATTCAAGAAACCTGTCTTGAAATCCATCTGGTGTATCTTCCACTTCATCACTACAACCAGAGCAAGTACTGATCTAATGGAAGTGTATCTAGCTATAGGAGCAAAAGTCTCTATGCTACCACCTGCAGCATGCTTGATCTTGTAGATCCTCTTGGAAGTCACTACAGGATCCCCTTCAGGTCTTGGGACTACATCCCAAACATCTTCATGATCGACTGCTACTCCTCGATCATGGCATTCTTCCCAGATCCTGGGAACTTCAATATCTTCGATATTTTCAATAGATAACTTTGTTGATGAACAAATGTTGTAGTCCTTCTTTTATAGGTGATGGTATATGATCTTTCCTACACAACAAGTTAAATTGCATGATAGAAAACATCTCGTAGTTTTCTGAACAAATTATTACACATAAAGAAATATGTCATACAGTCATGGAATTATCTTAGCCAATGCTTCAATACAAGATTTATTCATATCCCGTAACTTTCTAGATGCCTTCCAATCTCTACCAGAACATTGTTAAGAGTGTGCACAACTCCCAACATGTCAGCAATGAGGTTTCATTCTAGATAAGTAGCAATGGAATATTGTACAATGCCATAGGCCACTTACCCATGTATATTAGTAGTATATTGTTCATCAATGCAACTATTCTAATATGCATAATACACAACCTAATTCTAGGAACATCAGTATATACATTATTGAACAGTATTATTTAAACAATAAAATATGCAAGTAATGACAATTAAAATACTTATCTTTGTTTGTTTGTTGGGTTGACTCCCTCTCAGTCTTTGCTTCTTTGTAGGAACAACTAGAGTGTCCTCCCTCTTGATCTTTGCTTCATGGATTTCCTGTCCTTGAACTTATATCCATCCTTAATCACTATGCATGCTTATCAGTATCATCATTGTGTTATCATTGAGGTCTCATACATAATCATACATTCATTAGTATATTCTTAATACTATCAAAAAACAATAATCTAAGCATGTATAGTCATGATCATTCACAGATAATAAACATTAGTATTCAAGGTTTCATGGAAGTCTTCTTTTATTCATGCATATTCTTATTGGATCATAGTTCTCTTCTGATTAGTTAAATCATCAATGCATAAACCCGTGATTATTCAAACCTATACCTTCATGATTCTTCTTGTTAGTCATATCATCAATTATCGTAGGAAACATAATATGCATACAACCATGACTATTCAAACCTATGACTTCATGAATAATCATTATCAACAACACAACAGTATAAGATCCTAACACAAGGTAGGATTCTATCTTGATATAGGAAAAACATACCTGGGTTAGCATGCTAGCTAGTTATGTCTAACATACCCGCATAATGTATTCTGGTTCTCTTCAGTGACTTGTGCTAGTAACCTGCATGTCTCATCAATTAACCATTGTAGAACCAAGTTATACATACCTCGTAAGTAGGTCTTCTATGCGATCCATGAAAATGGATGAATATTTGTCTTCATGTCCCCATGGTCATCTGTTCTTGAAGTAGAACATGATTTGTCTTTCTTGGTGTACCTTTTATGTTAGCAAACAACATAAACCTCATACAACACCATAATGCATTAGTACAATCATAAGTGTCAACACCCTAATCAATGAATGCATTCATAATTTTGTTAAGGTGATACGAAAAATCTAAAATCAAGATTGTACTAACTGTAATAACATGAAGACAAACATACCATAAACTTAATCATGAACAAATCTCGTAACATACCTTGATGAGTCATACCTGTCGAGATTGCTTGTAATCTTCTTATGTAAGGCCTTAGTCTCATCTCCCTCTGAAATAGGAACTTCTTCACTTATGTAGGTGACCAATCCATCCTCTTCTAAGATTAAACCAATCCACTTGATTTGCAGGAACTGGATCTGGTGCTGTATTAGGGTTTGTCAGAGACACCCCAAAAATTTAAACTTTGAATTTCAAACTTCCGAAAGGATAGAAATATGTGCCTTGATGAGCTAATCAAGCTGATATATTCAGAATTTGAAAACTGCAAACTTTCACTCCTCAACTTTGCCTTTGAAACTTCCAGATTCACTGGACGTGACCCTGAACTGGGGTTTGATGAAGCCCACTCTTCTTACCAATCAAAAGGTTTGATCCAAAGCTCTAAGCTTCTATTTCTCTAAGGAGCTTCCAGCTGTGGTCACAGATTTCAAAAATTCCCATTTTTACAGAAGCCCTAATTTTCCACTTTTTTTATCAAAGTTCCGAACTAGGGTTTGATCAAGCCCGACCTTTTGCCCAACCAAAAATTCTGATATTGGTCTCTAAATTTTTATTTTGATGAGTAGCATTCAGCCATGGTCTCTTATTACAAGAATTCCAACTTTCTCTAAATCCCTAAATTCCGGAAGCCATGAATGAAGGTGCTAAAAAATAATTTTGTTTTGACAGAAATATGTACCTGATTGTTTCTGGTGTAATTCTGTACTTTTCGATCTATAGGGTTTGAAAATGTTTTCTGTGGTAACTTGACCTGTCATCTTTCCATCCCGATAGGTCTGACCTCAATTGAATTTTGAAGAGAGAGTTATGCGAAGTGTCACAACGTGACCTGTTTATGGGATAATATAGCAGAGCTAACTTGTACAGTGTGCCATGTGTCACTGGTTCAACTTTGGCCTCTGAAAAGTTTCATGAGATATTAGAGTCTGTGTACTACTTGTCACCTTTTACGAAATTTCATTTGGAGCTTCCTAGCTTAAGTTATGAACTTTTTTCCAAGGTCATCTGTTTTTGACTCAAATCTGGAAGAGGCAGAAACCCTATATTGTACAGATCATAAGTCACAAAGTACAACGAATTAGAGGTTTTCCTTTGGACACAAGGTACATGGGGATCTGATCTTCTACCTTTAAAAGTTTCAGATCCGAAAAATTTGCCTAAATGGATTTATAGCGAAATTTCTACGATGACTGGTTTTTGCTATACCAAGCCCTAGCATCGTAAGTGCAACAAGTGTCATACATGCCATATCATGCCTTCTTTCAGGCTAGCTTTGATATCATGTTAAATTTTTAGAATTTACTTCAATTTTATCTAGGATCTTAACTAAGAGAACAATATGTACAGCAAATCTACAGCATATCAATCATGGACACAATAATGCAAGCACACAAGAGACATAGAGTTTACTTGGGGAAAACCATAAAGGAAAAAAACCCCAATAACTTCCTCAGAGATAGATAGAGCAATGATACAACCAGAATACCAGAGATAATCTTTTCCTAGAACCAGAGCCTCCTCCTCCACAAGTGCGCCACTCTCCAAAGTGTGAGTGAGAGAATAGAATGTGTAAAATGAGAAAGACACACTCTCTATTAATACACTAAATTGACTTGACCTTTACTCAACTAGGTTGGCCTCAACTTAACCACTTAACATAATGCTGACTGGGCCGACCCCCACTACGGTGGTCTAATAACCCTTTGACCCAGATGGCCGACCCCCAATAGGGTGGTCTAATAACCCTTTGACCCACATGACTTATACAAGGCCGACCCCAACAAGGTGGTCTAATAACCCATCAAGTATAAGTTACGACACTTACAATATAAATGACGACACTTTCGTATAGAGGAATAATAACATCTCTATAGGAATACAATATACATATATGAAATACATTTCGAAGTTACATATACATCAACATAATTGTGCTGGAAGAGAGGACAAGTGAAGTCCTGGGAATTTTCTACAACCTGACGTGGCTATACAAATGAGGGTTTCTATTTCTAAGCACAATTTCTCAGTGCCGTCGCTTCATAATCTACTCAAGCGATATGTTTCACAAACTTGTGGCATATTGGAGGATACATGATATCATACCTTAGAACCTTGTGCCTCCAAAAAAGTGTCAATGGGAAAATCATGAGAGTGTTTTTTCAGTCACCTCCCCCCCCACAGATCGTTTCCCTTATGGTGTGTACACCTCTTCTCCTTGAGTGCATTGTGAATCTCAATTTGTATCTTAGTGGAGTTCTCTACATACTTGTCTTTATTTACCTATGTGTGGATTGGTGGTCTTCATTGAAGAATGAGATTGACATCCTTTACCTATGCTTGGACTAGTAGGCCTCTTTCACTTGTATAAATATGTCTCACTGAGTTTAATTTAATTAAGGACTCAAATAAACATCCTTCCTCCCACCGCCTCCGGCTCCTATCCCCTGTATCCCTCTCCCATCTGTCCTATCAATTCTCACTCATCTAGCTCACCCTACTAATACCTATTCCTCCTGCAATTAATCCCCCTCCCCCTCTTCCTCTTCCTCCTCCTGTTTCCCATCCTCCCCTCCATCCTCTCCCTCCTCCTCCCCCTCCTCCTCCTCCTACTCTACCCTCACCATTCCCCCCATTTTACTTTTCCCTTGCCCCTCTCTATATCCCTCCTCCTCCTCCTCCCCCTTAGCCACCCTCTCATCTCCCCCCACTCCACCTCCACCTCTACCTCAGGCTCCTCCTTCTCCTTTGCACAATCCCCCTCAATATCCATTTTTTCCTTCACCTCTGCCTCACATATTTCCTCCCCACTTTCCCTCTTAGTAATACCCCATTCCATCTTCTCCTCCTCCCCATATTACATCTCTCCCTCGCCACCCTTTTCGTATCCCTCTCCCTCATCCTCCTCTTCCCCCTCCCCCCTTCACCCTCCACATACATTGACTTCTCCTTAACAACCTCCTCCTCTTACTCATTCTATGCATCTAACTACTCCTCCTCCTCTTACTCAACCTATGCATCTACCTCATCCTCCTCCTCATCCTCCTTCCCCTCATCTGCTTCCTCCACCTCATCGTCCTCCTCATCCTCCTTCCCCTCATCTTCTTCCTCCACCTCATTGTCCTCATCTTTTTCCTCCTCTTCCTCCTCCTCCCCATCCCCTCCCTAGATACACCCCTTCCCCTTCCATACTCCCCTCTCGACCCCTTCTCTCCTCTCTCCTCCTCCACCTCTCTCCCTCATCATCCTCCCTCCCTTTCCTCATGTCTCCCTCTCCCTTGTCCCTCTCTCCCTCCCCATCCTACCTCTCTGCCTCCCCATCATCCCTCTCTCCATCTCCTTTCCCACATTTCCCTCTGCATTTCCCCTCTCCCCCTCCCCTTTACACTTCCTCCCAAAAATACGCTCACCTCTCCCACATCCCTACTCCTCCTCCTCTGCTTCTCCTACTCCTCTTACCCCTCTTCCTCCTTATCCTACTGTTACATCCTCATATGCATTCCCCCTACTGTCCATCCTCCTCCTCCTCCCCTTACCATTCCCACAACTTTTCCTCCACCTCCATCCCCTCCTTAACATCATTTCTTGAGCCCTCCTCCTCCTCCTCCAGTGCCTCCACCTTCTCCTCTAACTCCTCTGCCTCTTATTCCTACCCATCCTCATCTCCTCTATGCCTCCTATACCCCCTCCCCTCACCTACCATCTCACCATTCCCATGCATTCCCTACCCCTCCTCTTTGAATCCCTCATACACTTCCTCTCCTCCTCCTCATACCCCTACTCCCCTCCCCTTTACCTCCTCTCCCTCCCTTTAACCCATCTTCTCTCTTTTCCTCTCCTCCCCACACCTCTAGCACCCCCTCCGTACCTCCATCATCCTCCCCAATACCATCCTCCTCCTCATCTACCCATGCTATCCCCTCCCTCATCCTCCTTATTCTCTAACTCCCCTCCTACCCTGTCCACTCACCTCCCTTCTTTCCACCCTCTCTTCCCCATTTCCATCCTCCTCTCCCCCTCCCCCCTCTACCCTCCCCCCTCTACATCCCCACTCATCCTCATAGTTCCTATCCCACTCATATACCCTCCTCCTGCTCCTCCTCTACCCCTCCTCTTGCCCATCCCCACTCCTCTTCCTCCTCCTCATCTTTCTCGCTTCCCCTCCTCCTCTCCCCCTCCCCTTCACCCCTCCTCCTCCTCCTCCCCTTCTCCCTCTCCCTCTTCCTATCCCTCTCATTCCTCCCTTCTCAATCATAATCAATACCTCCTCCTCCTCTCCCTATACCCCTCCCCCCCTCGAATTCCCCTATCCTATTATCTCTCTCCATCCCCCTCCCATCTACCCTTCCTCTAACCCTCCCTTCAGATCCCCCTCCCCGCTACTCTCCCTCATACTCCTTCTCTCACTTCCCATCCCCCTCAACCTCTCCCCCTCCCTTTACCCCACTCACCTTCTCCTCCACCACCACCTCCCCCTCTACTTCTCCCTCTCATCTCCTCCTCCTCCTACCCCATTACCCTCTCCCCCTCTTACTCCACCTCCACCCACTCTACCTACTCCCCTCCTCTTCCCCCTCCTATGTCCTAATCTTACCCCTACTCCTCCCCTATCCTCTTTCCCTCCTCTTACCTCTCTCCTCTTCTCCTCCTATGCTCACCTCTACATCTATCTCCCCCTCATCCTCATCCTCATCTACCTCCCTCCCATCCCCATCTCCCTATCCCTAGTCCTTTTCCTTCTTCTTCCCCCATTCCCTCTACCCCCCCTAATCCTACTCCTCTTCCACCTCCCCTCTCCCCCTCCCCCTCCTCCTCTTCCCCTCCTATTACCTCTCTCCTTTTCCCCTCCTCCACTCCCCTCTACACCTATCTCACTTACTACCTCCCCATCATCCTAATCCTACTCTTCCTCCCTCCCATCCCCGTCTCCCTCTCCCTAGTCCTCATCCTTCTTCATCCCCCATTCCCTCTCCCCCTCCCCCTCCACCTCCCCTCTCCCCCACCCCCTCTCTCCCCCCCACTCCTCCCACTTCTAATAACCTTCTTTCCTCCCTCCTTATCCTCCTCCTAATCCCATCTGACAGGATTTTTATTTAACTTCTAATTTCTTATAGGGTAAGTAAGAAGTTTGTTCATTAATTGTCAAGTCGGGGTTCATTGGGAACTTGCAAGTTACTGTGCATTGTATGTGCAAGCCATAATGTCATCTTACATTGGTTTATATACTATGACGTTGTATCTCAATAACATTACAAGTACAAACAATGATATGAACAATTACATAGTCTTGGCAAGGAACTAGGCAACTAAACAACTATTGCAGCTAAATTGCATGGAAATTAAATCACACGACATGAAAGTAAATGCTAAAACTAAATTAACACTTTACTTGAAAGTAAATGCTAAACTAATCTGTGAAGAACCTGCAATAATTAATTAATGCAAATACATGAGATATCAGAAATAATAGAACTCATAATCACTTTTATATTGATCACAGGCCTCTTCGAGGGGGCAACCTCCTTTTAGCAAGCTCAATACAATTAACTTCACGGTGCCTTCATAGGCCTCAACACACTCTTATATACTAAGTCTAGGTGCCAATACCATGGGTCAATACCATGTGTCAATACAAACCATGGGCCAATACAAAATATAGATCAACAATCATTACGGGTCAAAACCATGGGCCGAGACAAACTATGGATCAACAAAACTATGGGTGACTTACAAAGCATATGCGCCAACAACAATAACACAAACTATGGATCAACAAATAGTACGGGACCACTTACAAATCATATGTGTCCAACAACAATATACTAACAAAGTAAAGACATGGGTTCCTAACATCCCCTCTCCCTTAGAAAAAGCTTTGTCCTCAAAGATTTAGATGTGGAAATTGATGCAGAATCTGAAGGAGTGGGTCCCCTGTAGCATCCTCAGGTTACATTCCGGGCCACTGGCACCTTTTGAGTTTCAGGGAGGATTGCATGGAAGGCTGTAGACAAAGAAGAACCATATCAGCAGCATGAAAAATGCACGCAGAACGTTGCTGATCGGCTTATTGTTTTAGTCAAATTCTTGCCATGTGAATATTATCCTGCAGAATGAGAAGAAGCTGATCACGGTTTCGAAGAATTGAGTCAATTGCCTGAACGGGGGAGCTACTGAAGGTGTATGGAAGAAGAACTGGCAGTTCCTGTCTAGAGACTACTTCATATGGTGTCCTTTTAGATGTGGTACTATACCACTGGAGCGCTTCCAGGAAATCCATAGAAATAGTTGTCCAAATCTGTGTAGGGATGGGCAAGGGTTCGAGCAGTCCCGAAAGGAAGGTCGTTTCACCCTTGTTTACCTGGAAAGTATCATAGTCAGCCACCATCCGTTGAATTGTCATTTTCAATCCCTACCAAAAGAAGTTACATTGTTCTTGGTCATACGTTTTGAGGAACCCAGAGTGCCCTACTGATGAAGAAGCATGGAGTTCATAGAAGAGATAGCCCCATTGAACAGATTGCAACCAATTTGGAACAAGCAGAGAAATAGCTGTAAGAGAAACTTGGTCATAAAATGTGCGAGAAGGAGCATCTTCCACCATATTGTCCTTACCCTTCTACTAAGTGGTTGCATAGTCATAACCCATGAGTTGGAGAACCCATTTCAGGTGTGCTGGGAAGGAGACCCATTCTTCTAGAAAATTTTCTAGACTCTGGAGATCAATCTTGATGCAGAAATAATTCCCCAATAGGGATGGCTGCCACTTCTGTACTACATGCAAAATAGCCATCATGTCTTGCTGAGATGTAGACACAGCAAAATGCTTACCAGAAAGGTCTCGTGAAGGCGGCAAGCCCACTGGTGCAACAAAGACACCTGCATATCTATCCAAGGAAGTAGTGGAGACCGTTGGTGGGTGCATCTGAAGGGAATGGAGCTGAGCAATGACACCATGTGAATTCTTCTTAAGGATATTTTCCAAGTGATGTGAACTGATGATGTAGAGAGACCCTAGTTGTAAGCCCATAAATTTGTGTTGTGTCCCACTGACTGAAAACTGCATCCAAAGTTCATCCAAATCCCATAAGATGGGCCCAAGTGTGTGTAACTATTGAATGCCCAAAGCTACATCACATCCACCTAAGGACAAGGAAAACATGTCAGAGCATAGGTTATAATCTTCCATAGAGATACGCACATTATGACACTTCCCCTTGCAAGGTAAGGTGCCCCCATTGGCAACCATGACTTCAAAGTTGGAACAAGGATGGACAAAACAATCAGCCTGTTTGGAAATCTGAGGGTCAATGAAGTTATGAGTGATACCAGAATCAATGAGTATGGTAATAGGGAGCTTCTTGAAGTATCCCCTGACCCACATTGCTTGTGGGGAGGTGACGCGAGTTACAACATGGAGAGAGATCTCAGGTGGGTCATCTTGAGATGGGGTGTCAACAGGCAGGTGTTGAATGTCGACCTGAACATCTACTGTATCTGGAGCTTCTTCACCAAGTTCTGAGGCAGGCAGAGAATCCACATCCAAGAGATAGAGCTTTTGTTGAACACATCTATGTCCCCGAGTGAATTTCTCATCACAATTATAAAACAACCATTTTTCTCGGTGTGCCTGCATCTCTGTTTCAAACAAATGCTTGATAGGAGTTGTTCAAGGAGAAGGCATGATGGGAGGTCATTGGGAACCCATATTTCTGAAGGGAACAAAGGTGGGTTTGGAGCATTGTTGAGCTGCGATCTTGTTCTCTGCCAACTTAGACAACCCTAGGACTTCCATCATTGTGTTGGGACAGAACATTTTTGACTTCTGAGCGGATTTCATCCTTGAGACCACTGAGAAAACAACTCATGTAGAATTCATCAGAGAATCCTTTTATGTGATTGGCCAGTTTCTCAAATTCTGTCTGATACTCTCTCAATGTGCCAATTTGGTGAAGTTTAGCAAGTGCTCCTGTGAAGTCATCAAAAGCACTAGGAACAAATCGTGGCAAAAGGAGTTGGCAAAAATCTGTCCAGTTTGGCTCGGGATGAGCTTTGATGTACCAACGGTACCATTGAAGGGCTTCCTATTCCAAATGAAATGATGCAAGTTGAACTTTCTGGACATCAAAAGTATTATGCAGACTGAAATATTGTTATGCTTGGTATATCCATCCAGTCGGATCAGTACCATTGAAGCGAGGAAAATCAAGCTTCGGTCCACGAAAATTGCTGGAAGAAGAGAACTGAGTGGCTACAAAAGATTCTGGTTATCGGTTATTGTTCATGGCTGAATGCTGAAGATGGAGGCTGAGAAATTTTTCATCTAGATCTTGGAGTTTGGTTTGAATGGCTGTCAGTGCTTCCTCTATGGTTTTTGCTCCTGTGCGAGTGACAACCATAACTAGGAATTTTTTTTTTTCCTGTGGGGTGGGGAATGGATAGAAAAACACAAACACAAGCTTATTTAGTAAGGGGAAATTTGGATTTGGGAAAAACTCAGAGGGGTAATTGGGGTTTGACTAGATTTTTGACACTTTCTAAGGGACATGGAAGTAAAAAATGGGGATTTCAGAAGTGGGAACTTTATGGTAAAATTTGAAGGCAATCGGGTGAAAATTGAAGAAGTTATGGCAAACCCTAAAAATAGACAAATGTGGGATTTCTGGTCTTGGGAAGTGGAATATGGGATAGGGTCTTCAGGAGTGAAATATGCAGAATGGGATTGCAAGGATGTCAGTGAAGTTTCAAGGAAAATAGAGTTGACACAAGAAAGATATGGCCGAAAAAACAGAATTTTATACTCTTTTTTTTTTCCAGAAATGGATCGGCAATAGCGGCACGGAAGGGATCCGCAACTGTGCGGAAGGGATCGAAAATGGTTGGATCTGGAACAAATTTTAGAATAGATATGAAACGGATGGATCTGGAGTGAAAGTGATCAGTAACAATTCAGCTGAAAATAGATATGGACCCTAGGTATGTACGGCTTCCTAACAGTTCAGGTGTTTCACTCGGCCACCAATGTTTTCTGATGGCTTGTGTATTGGGGTAGTACTCCTCACTCCACGGCTTAGGTAAAACTGATAACCGCTTTGCCACAAACGACAGCTCTCGGTTTACCTCACAGGTGGGAACTAGTCAATCAGGTAGGGGTCGTTGCCCTTTTCTCTGGCAGGTCCTCTCAATGGGCTAGCTACTTTGGGGTTCCTGTGGTACTCCTCACAATGAGTTTTAGGGCTTATGCCCAAGTAATTCCCATAGTTAAGCAGATAGGGATTATTCCCAAATCTGAAGTTGCAATAGATGCGAAAAAAAATTTGGTAGAAATTCCACCCAACGAGCCCAAGAAAGTGCTCTGATACCAGATGTGAAGAACCTGCAATAATTAATTAATGCAAATACACAAGATATCAGAAATAATAGAACTCAGAATCACTTTTATATTGATCATGGGCCACTTCGAGGGGGCAACCTCCTTTGAGCAAGCTCAATACAATTAACTTCACGGTGCCTTCGTAGGCCTCAACACACACTTATATACTAAGTCTAGGTGCCAATACCAAGGGTCAATACCATGTCTCAATACAAACCATGGGCCAATACAAAATATAGATCAACAATTATTACGGTTCAAAACCATGGGCCGATACAAACTATGGATCGACAAAACTATGGGTGACTTACAAAGCATATGAGCCAACAACAATAACACAAACTATGGATCAACAAATACTATGGGACGACTTACAAAGCATATGTGTCCAACAACAATATACTAACAAAGTAAACAAATGGGTTCCTAACATAATCACACTCTGCTAGAAAGAAAATGTTAAAACTAATTCACACTATGCAGGAAAAGTAAATTCTAAAACTAAGTTCACACCACACTCGACAGAAAAGCAAATTGTTAAATTGAAATCTAAAATTTATCCTCACCAAATACAAGTTACTGCTTATGAAGATCCAAAATAATCCCAACAAATTCCTAAAAAATTGGATCTCAAAACTAATTCAAAACTAATCACAATATATTTACTATTTACATGCTATTTAGGATCCCTTTGAAGTCAAATTTGAATTTAGGGATAGAGTCTATAATAAAATAGCAAAAAATCATCCCAAATATCTCCTAACAACTTTTGACTTCTTAGGTCCATCATACATTTGATAGACATCTTCAAATCTTTGTGGATAAGCAAAATATGTACTCATATCAACCTCCATTTTTCACCTTTCCAATAATTTAACATCATAATTTGAGACATATAAGAATAATAGAAATATTGGATATATAAAAATCCATTAATCCTAATGAATATCCTTTTCCAAAGTTGGTGGTTCAAGGTAAATTTGAATTGTTGACATTATGTAGCTTCTGTAGCTTCTGTAAGAGGTTCTGCAATTTCCTGTAGAGTTTTCGCAGCTGTATGTAGAGGTTTTGCAGATGCCTGTAGAGGTTCCGCAACTTCTTGTAGAGTTTCTACAGGTACATACAAAGGTGTTGCAACTACCTATAGAATGTTTACAGCCTCCTGTATAGTTTCTGCAGCTTCTTGTAGAGTTTTTGTACCTACATTTATAGTTTTAGCAGCTACCTCTAGAGTTTTCCACAACTACCCATAGAGTTCTCGTAACTTCCTGTAAATGTTCCGCAGCTGCTACAAAATTCCCTAAAATATTTTCTATATTTTTCCAACATATGATTCAATATTCAAATCAAATACATACTACATTAACTCCCTCAATGTTAGTAAAGAATAAAATGAAATACTTAGACATGTAGTTAAAAAACACCTTGAGCATAAAAATCCACATATGAGCATTAGAAGGGATTAGTGCATCAATATGGATGAGAAAAATTGATTATATATAATATGAAATCACAAGAAAAATATGATCAATTCAAGGCCCATCACCATCCCTCCCCCTCTCCCTCCTCCCCCCTCCCCCTCTCCCTCCTCCACCTCCTCCTCCACCTCCCTCACCCTCTCCTCCCTCCTCTCCTCCAAATACTCCCACCTACCATCCTCCTCCTCCTCCTCCTCCTACTCATTTTCCCTCCTCTTCCACCTCCCATCCCCCTCCCCCTCCCATCCCTCTCCCCCTCCCTCTCCCTCTCTCCCTCCCTCTGCCCTATTCTCCTCATACTGCCCTACTCCCCTCTTATCTCTCCATACCCCTCCCCTCTTCCCCTCATTCCCCATCCTCACCTCATCCCTCCCCATCCCCCTCACCTTTCCCTCACCTCCTACTCAACCTCCCTCTGCCTCCCCCTTCCCCCCCGACCTCATCCCCCTTTTCCTCACCTTCCCTATCCCTCTAACTCCTCATGCTTCTCCTCCTACATACTTTCCCCTCAACCTAATCCTCCTCCCCCTCCCCTTCCCCCCTCCCCCTCTCCCTCTCCTAAGTCCTCCTCCACCTCCCTCACCTTCTCCTCCATCCTCTCCTCCTCATCCTCCCACCTCCCCTCCTCCTCCTCCTCCTCCTCCTCCTCCTCCTCATCTTCCCATCCCACATCTTCTCCCCACCCTAAAACCCTCCTCTTCCTCCTCCTCCTCCTACTCATTTTCCCTCCTCTTCCCCCTCCTTGACTCTTTCCTCCTCCAATCCCCCTCCCCTCCCCCCCACCTCTCCCTCTATATCGCTTATTATCCTAAAACCCCCCTACTCCCATCCTATATCCTGATACCCATCCCCTATTCCACTCCTTCCCACTCCTCCCCTCTCATTTCCCCCTCCCCCTCCACCTAACCTCTTTCTCACCTCCTACTCAACCTTCCTCCCCCTCCCCCTTCCCCCTCCTCTTCATCCCCCTCCTCCTCAACCTCCTATTCCTCTACCTCCTCCTCCTCCTCCTCCTCCCTGCATCCTCCTCCTCCTCCCCCTCCCCCCTTTCCCTCCCCCTCTAACCTCCTTTCCCTACCTATATCCTTTGTTGTAACTCCTGCTCCCGCCCTCTTCCCCCCATCCTTGTTTCCTCCCATCTCCCCTTCCCCCTCAGATTCAATTTTTCCCCTACCCATCCTCCTCCTCACCCTGCTTCCCCCTCCTCCTCATCCTCACCTACCTACTCCTCTCCCTACTCCTTCTTCTCCTCCCCCATCCCTACCCCTCTAAGTACTCCACCTCTTATTCTTCATCCTCCTCCTCCTCCTCCCCCTCCACTCTCCTTCTCCCAAACTTGCCTCCTCCCTCTCCCTCTCCCCTCCTCCTCTCCACTTTGTCGTAACTCCCCCACACCACTTCCTACCCTCCTATATATCCTCTCCTTCTCCTCTTCCTACTCCTTCCATACTATCTCCCCCTCCCCCTTTCCCCTTCTTTTCATCCTCCTCATCAATTCCCCCATCCTCCTCATCAATTCCCATTTCCCTCCTCCTCCTCCTCCTTCCACCATCTCCACCTCCTGCTCCTCCTCATCCCCTTCCCCTCCTCTCCATCCCATTTCCATCTCCCCCTCACCCTCCTCTTTGGCTCCCTCCTTGTCCTCGTCCTCCTCATACCTTCCCATATCATCCACTCCTCTCTCTCTACCTTCTACCCCACCTCCTATTCCTCATCCCACCCTTCCCCTCCCTTCTTCCTCTCCTTATCCTCATCCCACCCTCCCTCCACCCATCATCCTCCTCCTTCGACCCCTCACCAAATCCTCCCCCATCCCTTTCCTGCTCCTCATACTCTCTCTCCTCCTCCTCCTTACCCTCTCCCTCATCCCCATCCCTTCCCCTCCCATTCCTTCCTCTCCCCTCCTCTCATTCCCCCACCCCTTCTCCTATGATTTTTTCCCCACCACCCTCCCCCCACCTCCTCCTCCCTCTCTCCCTCCCCCCCGCCACTCTTCCTCTCCTCTACCACCTGTTTCTCCCCCTCCCCTCTTCCCCTTATCAAACCCCTCCTAACCTCTTGTATCCACCTTACCCTATGCTCTCCCCCTCCCCCTCTCGTCTCCCCCTCCACCCATCCACTAGTACAAAATGAGAAATTAGTGACGATGTGACTAAAAAAATTAGTCACCATAGTATTTTCAAGTGATTTAATAACAAATTTGAGCAATTTTGAGTGACCCAACTATAAATGGCTAACTTAAATGACTAATTTAGTCACAGGTTAAAAAATAAGACTATATAATAAGTGACTCAATTAAAAGTGACTAACATAAATGACTAATTTAGTCAAGGAATAAAAATATGACCAACTACAAGAAAAAGAATTAGTCATTTTTAATTGTATCCCTCTCACAATGGAAAATTGTAATTTTGGCAATGAATTGTTACAGTTTACTAAATTTTAATACTGCAAATGGATTCAGAGACCCCCTAGGAGGGGGTCTCTGAATCCATCCCTAGTGTTGAAATTGATTAATGGGGTCTCTAAATCCATCTATAGTGTTCAAAGTTAGTAAACTATAAAAAACATTATCAAAATTGCAATTTTCCATTGGTGGTTTCTGTTAAATAACTTACCGAAAAGGGAAGAATCAGGGATTGTGGTTTAATAAATTAAGGAATTATCAATTAATTTGAGTTTAATATAAGAGGTTAGTGTAATTGGTCAGCATGTATAAAAATCACACCCACTTTTACCAAGAGGACTTGTACCATCGAACAAACAAAGGGGTCTCATAGATCAATTTTGTGCCAGTAATGATCTAGCGAAACACCAAATTGATGATGCTCTCAAAAATATTGAAGATCCCTTCTTATTTGCATCTCTCAAACATTGAATCAAACTAGAACATACCTTCTCAAACAATAACATATTTGAGACATCGAAACTTGACTTTTTTTATGTGGGTCATTAAACAACATATACCAAAATAATGGATGTGAAATCTATTAATCTATTCTTACACACACTATAATTTTGCATGCAACTAGTTAGATGCATCCCTTACATTGGAAACGAAAATGGATACAAGGGAACATGCAAAGGCATATATGGTGGTACATTCTAGGTATAGAGCTATACTCAAAGTCTTCAAGTGAATATATATGAACTAATATGTTATAATGTTAATAGTAAACAATATACTACTTAATATGTTTACTATAATGGTAAGTAGTTAATAGTACATTACTAAATATGTTTATATATAATACTTAATATATAATTTAATATACTTAATATATAAATTAAGAATAAATAAAAAACAAAACACAAAAAAACCATAAAAATGAGTCTATCATGAATAGAGATGAATCGATCTGAACTTGTGAGGCATACAAAGGGTGACAGTTGGTATGTGGGTTCTGGTTCTGACCCAATTCTCCATTGGGTGCCCAATTCTCCTTTGGGTGAGGGCTTAGTAAGAACCATAGCAAATATATGTGGAGTTAGTCTAATATGAACAAGTTTGGTCATGTGTGGGAAGCTTGAAAGAGAACTCTTGTGAGATGATTTAATTTACTTCATAGGTGAGGTCTAGAGTCTATGAAATTCGTTGTGATTACATCAATTGGAACATAAATTTAAGTTGTGGGGAGGCCAAAAAATTACATCATAGCCATGTCATCACCATTCCCTACCAATGCATGGTTCTACTACAAAATTAAAATGTTGTTGAATGCTGTAGCATTCATTGGTGGGGCCTTGGCCTTGAGCTCCATGCCATGAACCCATACATAGTTATAATTACATCAGTGATACTTAGTTACAAAATAGGGGTTAGTAATAGGGGGTATTAAAGAGTTTGTATTGCACACGTTCCATGGATCTTGGGTCTATCATAGAGTCAACACCCTTTTTTATGACACTAGGGACCCCCTCTATGCATGAATTTTATTGTCCAGTCTATGAATGTGTATGTAACCCACCGCCCTCCTGATTCAAACCTTCGACATCCATGGAGGAAATGCACGTTCTTAATCAATAGGCCCACTCATGTTGTACATAAAGTCTATAATTCCCATGATTTTTTTTCCAAGAAAAATATCATTTATTTTCTATTTCAAGTAGAAATCAAAATATAGCATCTATAATGCTCATGATATAATAATGAGCTATATAATTTAGTGGGTTATCTCATCCATTTGATTGAAATTCAAGTTTGGTTGAGTCACAATAGACAACTATTATAATTCATGGTTAAAAAACTCTACATCCTAATATTCTAAAAAAAAAAATCTTACCAGATTCTTAAAAAAGAAGAAAACAAACTATATAAAATACATTAAAAAATTAACTGGAGTTAACATCCACAAAATTACCAACCAAAATCCAAGCAACTACACACTCTCATCTTTAACACAAACATGCCTCATTGCCTACACATTTTCTCCATGAACATAACATTCGAACTATAAAAGTCAAGTGTGTTTAAAACTTCAAGTCACACTCTAAGCCTCATGTATTACTTTAAAGAAAAGAAGGGGATGGAATTTAAAGATGGCATCCCTCTCCAAGTGCTCAAGCTTAATCGGATTTCAAAATTTGAGTACTTCCCTCCCTTCCCTCCCATTTTATTTTTTTCATTTCAAAATTCACATTTCATTTCTCCATAAATACATTGAAATTCAGTTGTACTATTGGATACCGTCAATACAACACATCCTCCCTGACCTCTTCTCCACAAAAGTACAAGGCTTGAATCTCTGCATGTAGGATAAAAGATAGCCAAAACACCCTACTTTTCTGGCCAATTTTGGGCAAAAATAGGTAGAAATTCTTATTGGAAATTGCTATTTCCATAATTTTTCAATTTCAATGATCTGGATTAATTAATCTAGACTAAATTCCCAATTTCAAAACTACCCAAATTGCCGAAATTGCAATATGAGCAATCCAAATTGGGATTCGGGAAAAAATTGCTCTTCCAGATTGTGGGGAGTTGGGGGCATTTTAGTTATCCCTTATACTGCTCTGAATTTCTAGACCCACTTCACACATCATGTCCATGGTGATCTCCAGTCTCAATCTAAAGGAACAATCTCAAATCCAATTTGAATACTTCGTTTATGGGATTTATTGAATGCAGGTAAGTTGTTATGCATGTTTCTGAACTTGGGATCAAAGTAGTTTTCATATTATGCACTTGTTTTGTTTGAAGGAAAGCCCCACAATTAGAATATTTTTGGAGCTTTGAACTATGGGACTGCAAATAGCTTGGGTAGTAAGGACCGATCTAATTTTTCCTCAAGAAATCCTTTAGTCTTGTAGCGAGAGGTCGATTAAGGGTTTTCTTGTTGGGTTTTAGTTTTCTGAAGGTTAAATATTGTGAAGGAAAGCGCCAAAATTAGAAAATTCATGGATATTTGAACTATGGGAGTGCAAAGAGCTTGTGCAGTAAGGAATGAGCTGATTCTTCCTCAATAAATCCTTTAGTCTTGTAGCGAGAACCAGGTTTCTGATTTCTTTATGGGGTTTTATTTTTCTAAAGGTTAAATCCCATTGCATAGATTAATGCATGTAAAGGGCTTAGATCTGCCATGCAGATCCATTGTGCATATCTACCTCGCATATCTAGCAAAAAATTAAATACAACCATTAATGAGAAGCTTCAAATAAAATCATGGTGAGAGAGTATAGTGTTGTGATATTTTACACACATGCTTCCTCCACTCCACTTGTATTGGTTTTTCCATGAGAAACTAATACTTATTCTCTTCGTTCACTTAAGATATCCACTCACATTTTGGCATATGGTTCCCCGTCATATTCATGCTCTCCATTTTCAGGATTTGGTGACATGGATGGAATTATAAGCTACAATTTCTAGTTAGATGACCATGCACTGGCTCTGTTGCTGATCAATTGAAGATTCTCTAAGGACATGAGGAGGTTGTTGAAGTTTGGTCCCAAGATACACATTTTTGTTGTTGATAGCCATCGCCCGATTCATCTGCACAATCTGAGTGACCAGAACCAGCAAGTGTGTGTGCTATACACCTGTTAAGATGAGAATTAGGATGATATGGCTTATGATTTTGATGTTACCAAAGTGTTTTCCATATTGCTTGTTGTTCATGGTTGATTGCGTGCTTGTTTCACCCAATTTTTTATTAAGGGTCAATTATGTACTTATTTTACCATATTGTTGCTCCCAGTTGCTTGTGTACGAATTGATAAGGTGTCATGGGGTTACCATGGGGCCTCTTCTTTGTCCTCCACGAAGCAAAATGACAGTTTTAGGAAGGAATGGAAGCTATCCCTGAAATATATAACCAGTGAATGCGCCAACTGAAGATCATTCAATTGGAAATTAAAAAGCATGTACAAGTCTAATGGAAGCAACATCCTCACCGGTAGAAGCATGAGGGTATCAAATGGGATTTTACGAAGGAAAATGGTTGCAGTTAGGGTTTATAGTGTTTTATGGTCTTTTATGCAAACAATGAATAAAATTAGTTGATGTATGGGTGGGTTTTAAGGGCATAATTTTGTGGTTTAGATGTAAGAATAGTACAGACTATTTTGAGTATTTAGCGAAAAGAAACATAGACAATAGCCAACGAAGGGTAGAATTTTGGTCTTGTTCCTGTGCAAAATGGGGGACATGGAGAATAGTTATGGCGATATTATACAAAAGCTTCAGTATTCTACGGGGGATTAATATTCATTCATTCCTAAACAACAATTAAATAAATATGAACCCTCATCTCTGGCTATTAGTCAAACTCACCCCCCTTTTACTGCAAATATTCAGAATTTTAGCCTCGAAAGCAAAAGGCAGGGGATTCCTTCTTCCCATCCTCACTTTCCTCCCACTTCATCTCACTCACAAGATTTTTTCACTCAAATTCCCATTTTACAGTCACCAATACAACAAAATTCTTAGAATCAACAACATTCCAGTGCTAATCACAATACTTTGCATTCTCGATAGATGTCCCATTCTCCTATTTTTAACTTGGATTCCCTGCCTCCTCTAAATCTGTATTCATATCGAGACCCTTCATTTCCCTCTATGTTGGACCCTGTATCTGGTGATGTGTCTATGGAATATCAAGAAGGCATCTCTACACTTCCATCACTTTCTCCCCATAACCCTCCTCATCTCTTCCCTTCTGGTAGAACATATCAGAATCAAATGAGTGATGTCCTTCCCCATAGAAAAGGACATAAATGAGCCTGCAACAATAATCCTTTCACATTTATGTCCAGATCGCAGTCCCTATCTAGAGATATCAAACAAGGATTCGCGAGCTCAGTGGAGACACTATATGCTAAATGAGTTGCTTAAATACATCATCTGAATCAATACGTTTCATCTTTTGATCATGAAAAAACAAGGGCCTAGGTGGTGAAAGTGGAGTTGAATCAGGAGAGGAACAGTATTCAGAACGTAGAGATCATGGGAGAAGGATACATAGCAAGAGAGGTAGGAAAATATTTGGTTTCTGAGTGTATTGATGTATAGAAAATGAACAACTTGAACAAGCCTAGGCTAGCAAGTGGAGAGTTGTCGGACAATTTGAATGGAGTTCAGGAAAACAATGGTGGAAGTAGTGTTAAACAAAAGAATTTGAAAGATGGGGACCAATTTAGCAGTAGTGATGAAACTGATAGCGAGGTCAATGAGTTCAACAACATGAAAAGAATCAATTCAGGGGTTGGATATGAAGAGAACAAAAATGTGTGGCAAGGCGATGAAGAGAACAAGAGAGAGAATCAAAGCGAGCAGAAAGCTAACATATTCAGCTTAGGCAAGGTGAGATTTTTGACTCATAAAACCAAAGTAATTCCCTTCTATGATGGATGTAAGCTCTAAGAGAAAGACATGTGATTGAACTTGATGACAAACAATATGATGATTTCTTCCTTCCTACTGAATTACTTGCATTAATGGGGATATGATTCAATACTTTCTTCCTACCTATGGCCACATTGAATTTGGGATCTACATTGTTTGGGATAGGTCAAAACCTTCCCACCTACATAAAATATACGAATAGAATATGGGAAAGATCGTCAGGTGGGTTAGGTTGTGCTACTACAAAACCCTAGTTTGAGGCTACAGGGACCCCCACTATGGAGACTTTCAAGCGAATCAAATTTGTATAGGGACACATCTGTCAACACTCGTATTGTGTTGAAATAGTGTAACTTTTAAGAATATTCTATTTGTACTTTATCTAGAGATGTTTCATTCCTCCGCTGAGACTTTATTGTATATCCACAGATGTTTATTCCTCTGTCAGGATGTGGTAACTAGGGTTATTAGACTCCTCTAATGGGGTCGGCCCTAATTTAGTTGTTTATGGGTTATTAGACTCTCCTAGGAGAAGTCGGCCCTGTTAGGGTGAAGAGTCAAGTCGGAGTAGTGTATAAATAGAGGAGGTGTGTTCCTCATTTAAAACACTCATTCACTCATTTGTGATTGGCACATAGGAGAGAGAGAGATCTGCATAGTAGGATAAGGAGATCATGTTTGGGGATTACATATTTCTATTTGTTGGTAATCTATATTGAGGAATATTTGTTGGGTTTTCTACCCCATGAGGGTTTCCCAGGATAATGTGTGTCTCTTGTGTTTATGCTATGCTTGTTGTTCTTTCAGTGATCTTGTATATGCTATTATTGTGAAATCTAATGGAATAATGATTTATCTATCTTAGCATATTGAATTTTAACATGGTATCAGAGCTTACATGAAGGAAGGAAATGTATGGCACTTACGACAATTTGAAAGTTAGGGTTTTGTATAGCAAAACCTAGTCATCGTGGAACGTTCACTATAAATCCATTTTGGATAAGTTTCAGGATCTGAAAATTGGACAGGTCGAAGATGAAATTTTCCTGTACCTTGTGTCCGAAGTTCAGCCTCAGATTTGTTGTGCTTTATGAGATATGATCCGTACAAGTTAGGGTTTCTACCACTTCCAGAATGCAGTCCTAAACATGTGACCTAGGGAAAAAGATCATATCTTAGGATTGGAAGCTCCAAATGGAATTTTGTAAACATTGGCAGTAAGGGCACAGATTGTAGTTTCACAAGTCCTATTTTCAGTTGCCAAAGTTGAAATAGTGACACATGGCACGAAAGAGATCAAGCATTACTATCGGTTGACTTCATGGCAACAGCCTGTTCATTGTAAGAAAGACATGTTACAACTGAAAAGTTTTGAGTACAGCTTGAAGAAAGCCATCAAAATCTTTGAGGATGTTAATAGAAGAATGAGGCCAACGAAGAATCAAAGAAAACAGTACAGCTGAAAAAATAAAGTGAAAATGAAGAATTCAAAGCACAACTGGTTCAAGGTTCGAAGCCAACAAAGATGAAAAGGTGTTAATAGGTTTAAGTTTTATGATATTTGTTTTTGAACAATTGTGAATGCTTGTAACCCTAGCAGGCAGGGATGTCTATCAATCATGTATTTTTGAAATTTGTATTTTGAAAATCTGTTATCATGTATGTAAACTCTAAACTCTGTATATGAATTTTGTATGTGACTGTTGAAATTAAAGGGGAGTGCTGGAATTAATTCTCAACCGCAACCTCTGTTTCTCTAGTTATCATCAGATCAGGATTGATCCTGCGGATAGGCATAAGACAACATTTTCTATAGAATGGGGTCATTCCAGTACACCATCATGCCTTTTGGGATGAAGAACGCACCTGCCATATTCTCTAGAGTCACCGTCGCAGCATTTAAAGATTTTATGCACAAGTTTTTAGAAGCGTATTTTGATGATTGGACTGTATTTGGTCTATTAAAAAATCATTGCGCAAATCTCAGCATGATGCTCGAGAAGTGTCGACAGCATCAAATATCCTTGAATTTGAAAAAGTGTATTTTCTGTGTGCCTTATGGAATTTTACTTGGCCACATTGTCTGTAAGAAAGGATTGATGGTAGACCCTGCAAATATTGCAGTTATTGCAAACTTACCAACACCAAATTCAGTCAAGATGTTGCGATCTACATTAGGCCATACTGGATATTACAGGAAATTTATAAAGGTTTATGCACAAATAACCACAGCAATGGAAACGTTGTTGAAGAAAGATGCACCGTTCATTTGGAACGCAGAATGCAAATAGGGTTTTGACACATTAAAAGAAAAGATGGTCACTGCGCTCATTCTAGTCTTTCTAGACTGGACGAATCCATTCCATGTCCATGTTGATGCCTCATGTATTTCCCTGGGGATCATCCTAGCTCAGCCAGGAGAGGGAGGTATTGACCACCCTATTGCATTTTGTAGCAGAAAGCTTTCAACAGCAGAGAAGAACTATACTACTACTGAGAGGGAAGGCCTTGCGATGGTATATGCCCTACAGAAATTTAGACACTACTTGATGGGATCGTACTTCTTTATGTTTACTGACCATTATGCGTTGAAATATTTGGTCAACAAGGCAGTGTCAGGGGTACACATATGCCGATGGCTACTGCTGTTCTAGGAATATGACTTTGAAATTATTGTCAAGCCAGGTAGACTGAACTTGGGACCTGATCATCTATCAAGGATCGAGTTAGGAGAGGAGCCGACGAATATTGAAGACAGTCTTCCTGATGCACAATTATTTAGTATACAGGTTGCCGATGATGATTACAAGGATATCATTGCCTTCATAACCACAGGGCTAGAACCCCAGGAATTCTCGGTCTAGCAGAAAAATAGTTAGTGGTGCACGCCACAGACTTCACTATAATTGCAGGACAGTTATACAAACTTGGGCTGGATGAAGTCCTGCGCAGGTGCGTACTCGATCATGAGAAGCCATTTAATCTATCCAACACACACTCAGGAATTGCAGAAGGTCACTATGCAGGAAGGGCTACTGCGCAGAAGATATTACGCGAAGGGCTATGGTGGCATACGATCCATAAAGATACCAAAGAACATTGCAGGAACTGTGATGTCTGTCAGAGGACAGGAAAACCATCATGTCGAGATGAGATGCCATTGAATTCACAGTTGACACTGCAGCCATTTGAAAAATGGGCAATAGACTTTGTGGGTCCTATAAACCCACCAGGAAAAAGAACGGGTGCAAGGTATATTATCACTGCTATAGATTACCTCACCAGATGGGTAGAAGCAAAACCAGTTAAGGACTGTAGCGCCAGTACTGCTATGCAGTTTATTTTTGAAGAAATACTCACCAAATTTGGCTGTCCAAAGATTTTAATGAGTGACCAAGGTACTCACTTTCTGAACAAGATGATTGAGGCACTTATAGAGGAATTCCACATTCATCATCAACGGAGTACTCCATATCATCCACAGGCGAATGGTACTGTAGAGGATTTCAATAAAATATTGGAGAACACACTCACTAAGGTGTGCAATGTAAATAGAGACAATTGGGACCTACGCGTCTCATCTGTGCTATGGGCATACAGGACCACATGTAAGAAATTGACAGGACAGACACCCTTTTGGTTGGTTTATGGGTAGGAGGCTATAATTCCTATGGAATATATTGTCCCTAGTCTGAGAATCGCTGCATTCACAAGGATGGCAGACTACGAAGCTCTAGAAGAAATATTACTACACTTACTGGGCTTGGAGGAAGATCGCTTCATCGCAGGCTTCCACTAGCAAGCTCAGAAGGATCGCGAGAAATCATGGCATGATCGCTATATAAAGAACAAGTGTTTTCAGGTAGGTGATCTAGTCCTCCTGTATGATAGAAAATTCATGAAATGCCCTGGTAAATTTAAGATGCATTGGCTTGGCCCATATACTATGATACATGTTACTAACACTGGTGCATTCCTGTTAGCCAATTTAGCTGGTGATACCTTGCCAACTTTGATAAATGGAAGCAGGCTAAAGCTATACCATGATAGCACTACTTCGCAGAACTCTGAATAACGAACCAAGGAAGGAAGTTCTAAGTGTCAAGTACAGTTGAAAGTGGACACTAGAAATGTAAAGGAGTCTATACATGTATGATAAAAGGAAGAAGGTATGATAAGAAGAATGATCTATGCACTGCGCAACACTGTTGAAGCTGCACGGAAGCAAAAAAATAAAAATAAAAATAAAAAAAAAGAGAAAGAAAAAGAAGAAGAAAAATATATAGAGTGGAAACCGCGCAGTTGGAAATTTTTGGCACCGCGAAGAAGTCGCACAGTTGGAAATTTTTGGCATTGCGAAGAAGCCACGCAGTTGGAAATTTTAGGCACTGCGAAGTAGCCGTACAGGGTTGCAGATGGCTTGCCGTGTAGTTCGGTGTAGCACTCAGAGAAAAATAGCCGTTGCATGGCTTTTCAGAAAATAACCTTTAGATGAACGTTGCATCAATCGCTTCAGCATTTAAAGAAAAGATAGCTATTCTGAACATGCTGACGATAGAAAAGACCGAAGGATCCACTCAAATTCGCCAACAGACACCAAATTAAATGCTTATCTAGCCATTGAAGGGCACGGGAGAGGGTCTGTTGCGTGTATAAATAACACCATTGGGACTCTCGCGGGCGTTACCAAACACTTAAAATTTTATTGCGATTAACCCCTCTAAGCTAGTAGCCATCTGTATTTTGTCTGCCTTAGCCACTACCTCATTTGTGAATGTCCAAACCTTCCTTTAGAGAAGAAGAACTGGTCCTTGAAGAAGCACTGAGAATCTTTTAGCACGGAGGAATTCAACAGTTAATGAAAACTCCAGTTAAGAAGGTCGTCGTAGAACAAGATGAAGGATCCCATAGATCACCAAGAATTAATCCAACGATGCAGGAAAAGCCAAAAGATAAGGGAAAAGTTGTAACTGCACCTCGATCCAACATCATAAAGCTGGGATCCCCGGCATAGAAAGCACCAGTCTTTCATATAGAACCTTTGAAGATTACACCTAAATATATCTCCCCGCGGGCACTGAATGCCTCTGTGTTTAAATTGTCCAAGAATGCGAGATACGACATCCCGCTGTCACCTATGTCAAAGCATGTAAACATTGCTAAGAATCTGTTGGGAAAGATAACAGATTGGAAATGGGAGATTATGACGTCTTCGGAATGAAGAAAGACGAGCCAGATGTTCCCAAATACCCTGATTTTCAACCAAACCAGTATATGTGCTGGAAAAAGGATGGCAAGGGAACTCTGAACTTGGTAGCTGAAAGTTGGTTAGCACCTGTCGTTTAGTCAGGGATACTGAACTTGCCAATATTTCCACATTTTGACCATTCTCCAAAACTGAATATCGTGGTTCACACACTCATGGCGCGAATCCATCAAGGTTATATGTGGCTGGACATAAACATTGATATTAACATTGATTTGATCCACCGCATCACTGGGCTAAGCAAGCATAGTAAGGATCCGAAGCAATTCTTCCAGGGGAAGAGCAAAGAAAAAGAGGCTATTGAGAAGATGAAGAAGACCCACTCGGTGGTGAAGGAAAAAAGAGGATTCCTTACAGAAGATATAGAGGACAGAGCAACAAGATTTGTAACGCAGTTGCTCGCAGGAAATATGCTCAAAACAGCTATACCTTCGGAGGTGCCTACGGGTGCAATACTCCTTCGTGCCGCAATGGCCGAAGGAAATAGCTTCAATTGGTGTCGGTTTCTGTTGAATGAGTTCCTTGAAGAACTCAACGACACACAGGTGAATGGCGGCTAGTTCCATTTCACCTAGCTCATCGTCCTAATTGTTTTGTGTGGATGGAAGGAGCCGCGAGATTATGCGGGCGTCATTATGGACACTAAGGATCCTAGAGGGTTTAAGTTCGTCAACCTCTAGGAAAACAAAAATGCAGAGCGCCAGCATGAAATAGCAGAAGTCTTTTACTAGTACTATATTCAGCTACGCGACACAATCACGAAGACACTCCGCATTATAAACAAGTCACGGCAAAGTATATCCGCATCATCGACTTTGAGGCGGATATGAAATGTATATTCATATTGCCGAAAGCACAAACGAGGAAACTAGAGTGGTTCCTAGAAAATTACATCATGTATGAGCAGGATATTGAGGACCTCATGAAAGATTGGCCAACGAAATTCCACGTAGAGGTTATGGATGTGGAGACAGATTCAGCAGAAGATGAGCCGATCCCGCTCTCATGCCCAATCATTGAAGAAACAGGGAAGAGAAAGGAAGCTAAGAATTCGGAGAAGCCAAAATCGAGGAAAAAGGTGAAGGCTACAAAGATTCAATCGGAGGAAGTACTCAATGATGATGACAATGAGATGATAGCTAAAATAGTCTCAGAGCAGATGAAGGAGCTTATGGTGGCTAAAGAAAAGAAGGACAAGGTCATCCATGATGACCTGCACCAGACGAGGCTCATAATGTAAGGCCTAATGAAGAAAATGGATAATGTACAGAAAAGCCTCATTGTGCCAAAGCAAGCAGGGGCTGAAAGGGGGTTGATAGGAACCTCGAAGCAAGGAAGCCAACAGCTAGCAATAACGCTGTCATCAAAGACTAGGATTGTCCATGTGGACCCATTGGATGTTGTGTTGCCAATAACAGAGCAAGTGTTCTTGAACACAAAGGGATTCGAGAGGGTAGAGCTCGACTTAGCCAAAATCCTATTACCAGGATTGCACTTAATCCACATGCAGATCATGGAGGAGATGCATGAACGGACGATTGAAGCAATGAAGTTACACGCAGAACTCACCGCAGCAAACAGACAAATTCAACAGAAGGCAGAAGTACAGCTATGCAACGAACAGGACCGCCGATAAAATTTGGAGACCACCATATCCAATGTGGCAAAGGATATCAAAGGCATGGAAATCTAGGATGATCTTGCGGACACAGTTCTGAGGATCGGAGATAAGGTGAGATCCTTGTAGATGGAGATGCAGGACAAAGAGATTTATTATGAGGTGGATATTGCTACATTGAAGAATAAGCTGAATAAGCAGGCGCCATTAACCGAACAACAACTCAGAGAGCAAGCAATGAACGCCGCCTCAAAAAGCATTACAAGTGAGATGTCTAAGTGCCAATCTCTCCTGGATAAGGTTTCACAGGCAATCGCGACCCTTGAAGGGGATCAAGGGTTGCTGCAGGTCAAGATCATGGTACAAGAAAAAAAGACCGCACTGGACAAGTTGAATGTAGAGGTGAAACCTCTGCCACCTAGAGAAAGGCTGTCAAGATACAAGGAGATATCCAGATTAAAGAAAGAAGTACAGGAATTACAACAAAAAGAGACTGAGATGGATAATCAGTCACAATAGCTCCTGGAGAATGCCATGGCGATATCGTAACAGATTGAAGATAAGTTAGTAGAACTGTGCGATAACCATGACCAGGTACAAGATCAAATTGGACAAGAAATAACTCCAACACTACTTGAGACAATTAAACAAGTTGAGGAGGATACAAGGGAATCAGTGGTGTAGTTGTGTGGTGCATATGACGAGTTCGTGGACAAGTTCATCCCACCGGTCACGGCGTAGAGTGAGACAGCTGAAACAATTAGTGGCTCGGGGATGAGCCACATGTAAGTATTAGGGGCATGTTGGGCCCAGGTTGAGATGAAGTTTTGGAAGCACCTTTTTGAGGCAAGCAGGGAAAGCTGAGCTGAGTGCAGCTCAGAAACACAATTTTGGCTAAGTATTGAGGATGCTACGAAGTTGCGCGCAGCATCCAACTTTTGACCAGACTACGGAGTTGTGCCCAGCGTCAAAGTTTTGTCCATGATGCGAAGAGCAGTACTGCGCCGAAGTAGTGCTGCGGAGTTAGGAGGACACATGGAGCCAACAAAGCGGTGTAATGGACAAGTATCAAGTGTAGCTACCAGCTCGACCAGTAGCAGCCATTTTTGGAAAGATATTTCAGGATTGCCGAGCGGTCGACGTAGGCAAAACAAGAAGGCGGCCATGCGTGGGTTGTTAAGGAAAGCGATGTTTGGCATGCTTAGAAGGTAAAACCATTAGAGAGAAATGGTTCGACAGAAGTAGCCTGTAGGCACGCATGCGATAGGAAGGCCGTTAGCGATAGAATGAGGACATGGAGATCCAGCATGATCAAGCAGACGCTACCAGGAACCAGCAAACCTGTTTGGAAAAATGGTGCAGTTTTGGAAACCCTTAGGGTTTTGTGTTTTAGGTCTTAGGCATTGTATAGACATGAACTTCGGGCATGATCTATTTAAGAAGACATTTTTTATGGGATGGGGGTTCACTTTGTGGGTTGTTCTCTTTCTGTATTATTGTTATTCTTTTGTTGTTGCTGAGAACTTAAGGAGATAACATTTTTGTATTGAAGAATATCTCTGAGCTGAGAATATTGTAAAGGCTCTGCAGCTGTGTGCGCAGAGACCTAGCCGAGAGAAAGAAGAGTCTGCAACTGAGTGCACAGACTAAGAATGGTTGCCCCATCCCTTTTGAAAGAAATATATTACCAACCATTCTTGTGGACGTAGCTTTCCATCCGGGGAAGTGAACCACGTTAAATCTTGTGTTATGTGATGATGTTTATGAATGAATGATTGTCTGTATTTTATATAGAATGAATGCTTGAATGATTCCTTGCATGCTATAATATGAGAACTTTGATATTACCAATAGGAGAAGTTTGGGAATGATATACTAGGTTCCACGGAAGCAGATGAATGGCAAACATTTCAATTCTATGTTAAGGTCGTGAATCAGTCATTTAATTTTAAATACTTTCTTAAGCCCACGGAAGGAACGCAACACAGTTAATCATGTTATCATTTTGGTTCACATTGTAAGAATCAAGTTCTAGAATGAATGCCAGAAAGATAACCAGTAAGTGCGTAAATGAATGGATGAGTGATATTCATTTCAGTGCCTTAACGAATCCGAGATTTTCCAAGTAGAGGATAATTGTGGGTGATTCACAGTTCCAGTAGAAGATTCGCAGCAGTAAGAAACCCTTGTTGTGGCCCGCAGTGTTGCTTGCACGGCGTAGTACTGCTCGCAGCATAGATCCTACTGCGTACCACATCACTCTGCCCACAGCGCACTCCTTCTGTCCTGCACTGCATAGCTTGTTCATATAAACAATTCATCATTTACTGTGGAAACCTGTTTCCGCAGTACCCCATAAAGATACACCTCGGGTGAGACCTCAACTTGCTCACAGGTTGTTGCCGAAAGGGCCAGTGCGAAGGGGTTTTGTTGGTCAAAGGGAGAACCACAAAGAACCTGGG
This sequence comes from Larix kaempferi, assembly GCA_027924585.1. Classification (NCBI taxonomy): domain Eukaryota; kingdom Viridiplantae; phylum Streptophyta; class Pinopsida; order Pinales; family Pinaceae; genus Larix; species Larix kaempferi. The sequence continues at coordinate 3,215,127 of BSBM01000638.1, forward strand.
TCTAATTGAAAACCTCTAGGTCAGTTTAAGCCAAGAAATATTTTTTGAATCAAGAATAGATTGTAAAGGCTCCGCAGCTGAGTTTGTAGAGACCTAATTGAGCAAGAAGAGAGTCGTAGCTGAGTGCGCGGCTAAGAACTATGAACCCTTACTTAAAGAGAAATATCAAACATAGTTCTTGTGGATGTAGCTTCCCATATGGGGGAGTGAACCACATTAAATAGTGTGTTGAGTGACTGAATGATTATATGTGTGTTTATATTTATCTGTTTCTGTTGTTGGATGTAAGAATATTTGCTTACAATCTATTATGAGGAAGCTTTTATATGCATTTTCCATCAAGAGATTATGGAATGATATGTTAAGTTTGCATGAATAGATGTATGGTTAATATTAGCTTTGCTTCTAAGGACAGTGAATCTATCATTTGCTTGAATATGGAGAAAGTTGTTTATGTGTTTGAATGGATGCAGTCGATGAATGTATAATAGTTATTCCGCACCTGAGGGTTATGCTTAGAATAGTAACATTATAAGTGTGTGTTATGAGCATTAAGTAGTAAGATAGTCACGTGAATGAATAAGTGGATAAGTGGTATTCAGCTCACTTCCTTGAGCATTTTGCACTTAGTCTAAGTATAGGAAGTCAAGTGGCCAATTTCGTAGTGTAGTATTAAACCCCACAGTAGGGAAGAAGGTAGTGGTGCAGGCCGCGGTGTTCCCCATCACCGCGTCGTCCGACCTTCGCAGCATACATCCAGTGCACTACCGCGAACTTCGTCACAACCATCAACTCATCACTCACTGTGGACATCTGAGTCCGCAGTGCCCCATTAGAAACACCTCGGGTGAGACCTCAACCTGCTTGCGGGATGTTGTTGAAAGAGCCGGTGCGAAGGGGTTTTGTTGGTTTAAGGTAACCGCGTAGAACGTGGATCTTCCTAAAACCTCTAGTCAGCATTGTATAGCCAACAAATGGTTCCGTTGCTGTGCTAGAATCCGTGATCAGTTCTAGTTGTGATGAGTGATGAAGAGTCTGAGTTCTCGGAAGGTTCATTGAACTAGCATCCTGAGAAGACAGAAATCCAGGCTTGGTGGGATAAGACCATAAGAAACTTTAAAAGACAAGAGAACAGACATCCACGTATAAGTAACACATACTGGTCAGATAGATATCTATTGGATGAAATTCACGATAATTTCTAGGCTACATTTCTAAACGAGCTGCACGTGTGGATCTCGCAGCTCGCAGAAAAGAAAACCTGTTTTCAAGGAGGCATTCCTACAGAATGGAATCCTGAGCTCATATCACAGCTCAAAGCAATAGACAATGCATTGATGCACGCAGTGTATTTTAGGGTTGATCATATGCTAGAAGGCTTTGTCACAGAGTTTGTTGTGGACATGCTCAACTCCTACAGCCAAGTAGAGGCACACTTTTTCGCAGGTTTCCAAGGTAAAGTCCTGAACAATCCTAGTCTATACATTATGATGTTGTTAGCTGAGAAAGGTGTTTTAAGAGTGCAGTAAATTTTTTTCAAGTTGTCATGGTAAATAGCATTTATAGCGATTTCGACAAAGATACTCACAACTTAAGAAGTGGGAAAAGATACAAATTCAATAAGAATCCTAGAGGCTCTGGACTCCACGTAGATACTGAGATTCCTTCGGATATTGAAAACGAAGCCACACCCCCATTTACCCCTCAGAATCCTCCACTTGTAGAGCCAACCCTATTGAATATACAACCTAGTACGTCTACCCCTATACGCCCATTTGTTTTCACTACGCAGAGTCCTGTACGACACCCTAGCACCTCTCAGGGCACACCTCAAGGTTCCCCTTCGAGTGCTAAACCTCCCCCTAGAGCCATGGCCCATACGGATATGAAGCTGCCTATATTCAAAGGGACGGGTCTAGAAGATCCTAATCAGCACTGGTTCCTTTGTGAATCTATCTAGAGTGTCGGACAGATCCGGGATGATGATGAGAAGAGATCCCAGCTCATTACCACATTCAGAGATAGAGCGTTGCACTGGTTCATGAAGTATTCTACCATGCAGCCCAAAACCCTGGAAAAGATTAAAGCTACGCTGATAGCAGAGTTCAAGAAACCAAAGTCTGAATCTTAGTGTATAACTGAGCTGAAGGAAATCAAGTAGAGACCGATTGAATCGGTCTAGGAGTTTGATCAGAATTTCAAGACCCTATTAGACCAAGTAAGCTTTGTTATAGCTCGAAATCAACGCAAGGAATGGTTCATTACTGTGTTTTTACCCCACATTAGATTACCATTAATGCAGTAGAAGGTTACGTCGCAGGTAGAGGCCTTAGATATTGCAATGAAGTTGGAGGCTTCGCCGATCGGTGAGTCTAGTTCTGGGATGACCTAGATTCAGAACCAACTTACCACCCTGACACTAGAGTTGCAGAGCATGAAGAATGGAAAAGAGCAGCGATATGAACCTCACCATGAGATCTGGTTCACGAGTTACAAAGGAGAAGGGCACGACCGTCAACATTGTCCCCTATACCGCAACTACCTCGACAGTGGTGCGCCTAACCCCATCAATCAGAACCAAGCACCCTAGTGTGAGATCTGCAGAACTATTGGTCATAGACCTGAAGATTGTTACCTAATACATAAATATGTGAAGACACCTAAGAATCTATATTGTAATTTCTGTAAATCAGTTGGACATGATGAATCCAACTGTCGTGCCTATGAACTAATGAATGAAAGAAAGCACAACATGGATTCAGTGAGAGGCGCTGGCTTGTACAGCGTGCAAGAAGATAACTAGCCAAAGCAAGAAAGCATACATTATGATCAATCTTCTTACAGAGGCTATGGTGGTGGATACCGCGGTAGAGGAAGAAATACCAGCCTGGCACAAGGAAGAGGCCGCGGTGGGGTCATCTACTATAACTGTGGCCAGCCAGGTCACATATCCAGAGACTGTGTAAATCCCTGCACCACATGTAATTATTGTAAATCATTTGAGCATGTGACAGAAGATTTCCTGGTGCTAGAGGTAGAGATGTAGAAAAGAAGAAGGACAGACGCGCCAACCCTGAACATCCAGTGGATCGCAGCAGAGAACAGACATGTGGATCCTAGCATTAAAGTAGTCACACGTAGTGGCGTGGAGATAGGCCGTGATAGGGGAGCAGAGGCTTCCATTTCATGAGAGGCTCATGTGAAGCAGGGCCCTCTTGAAAAAATATGGGTAAGAAAACCCCCAGGAAAGACGCCTGCCCTGGATCCGAACAAGAACAAAGAAGCTTTTGTTCACGCGCGGGATACTTTCAGAGAACCAGCACCTAAATAACTAAGGATCTTGCTGCGCAGTGAAGTACCATGTGTTGAAGACACACCTATTGCATATGATAGGACAAGACACACAGCGGATGTTAGCACCTCTGTTGCACAGTTCCTAGGAAGCTGCATGAAGCTACTGAAAAATGAAAACACGATAGCAGAGCTGGAGAAGCTAATAAATCTATATGAACTACAGGAATAAGCAAAAACTTCTGATGGTGCACTACATAATATAAAGAAATAGAAGAGGTCGGGACGAGAGATGAGGCTCACTAAGGAGATAAGAGACTTTGAGATGGACGAAGTTATCCTTGATCTAGGATCAGAAGTAAATGTCTTAACCAAGCAGACATGGCAGCAGATGAGTCGACCAAAGCTGTCGTGGTCACCTATCAAACTGAGAATGGACAACCAAGAGAAAGTGATACCATTTGGCCGCTTAGCCAATGTTGTGGTTGATATTGATGGAGTACAAAGCCATTCGGACTTTGAAGTCATCACGATTGTTGACGATAGCCAGCCCTTTCCTGCGCTGCTAGGAATTGACTGGGCTATTGACAATTTGGCCATTATAAATTTGAAAACAAAGAAGATGATATTCAAAGGAAAGCATCTGTGGGTTATTGCACCATTGGATCCTACAGATGGGGACGGATATAGTGATCCGATTCAGGAAGAATCTAAGGCTCAGGATTTGGACAGGCTGTACCAGATGACCGCTAACCAGGAGGATTACATTAATCCTACTGCGGATGGTGCACTCAGCTGGAGACGCCATAGCTCCTATGTTTCTGACTCGGACGCTAGACTAGAAAACTGGCAGAATCACATGCACGAAGTTTCAGCTAGAAGGTGCGCACAAGTCACGAATTCACTGCGCTGGATTGGAAAGGAGGTAAGCCTGATCCCTACATTTGATGGTTGTACTAACGTTTATTCTTTTATTCAAGACTATACTGCAGCAGTTCTAGAAGAGCACAAGTTTCCAGCATTGGATATGGCACTGCGTGGCATACCTGCGAGATGGTGGGATTCACACAAGCAGATATTGCTCACTTCGGATCAATGCAGAACAAAGATGTAGATTCAGTTCGCAGTAATGGTTACCTTACACTTTGAGAAGTTCAACAGGCAGACAGATCCTAGTCAGCATTTGGAAGTTTACTTGCAGGCATGGGAATAAATACCACCTGAAGAGTGGGTGCACTTATTTGTGCATACTTTGGAAGAGGATATTCCAAAGAAATGGTATCTAGACCTGGAGTTACATAGGGAAACCTCAGATTGCGATACATTAACTGTGAACTTACAGAGAGATTTCAGTTTCAAGGATGAGAGCCCTTTAATACACGAGACACTGCAGATAATCAAGGAACAGGTATTAAAACAAGATTGTCCTCACGAAGACATGTCATGGGAAGAATTCTTTAGCACAGATGACAGTCCTGTGAACATACACTCAGAATGGAAAGAACATGAAGAACATCTGATAGACTGTTATAATCTAGCTGAAGATGATGAGCATGGAAGAGAAGAATATGAAGATGATCCACGCAATCTCAATATACCAGAGTCAGAAGGTGCATGTGATATAGAAGGACCACCATTGGAAATCGCGGAAACGAGTGGACCGGTTAAGACACAGAAGGTGAACATCGACACGAGTGAAGAGCTGAAGTTTGCATCTATTGGAGACTACCGGGATGATCAGACTATCGTGGAGATTGCAGACACATTGAATGAGTATCAAGAACTGTTTCAGACAAAGTTTACAAAGATGAAAGGAATATTGGGTGACTTAGGAGTCATGAAAATCCCTTTGAAGCCAGGCGCTAAGCCTGTGAAGCAGTGACCGTATAGACTGAATCCATGATACAAAGAGAGAGTCCGCGCAGAGTTGGACAAAATGTTAGAGGCAGGAATCATTGAACCTGTCGAGGAATCTAGATGGATCAGTCCTATGGTTGTCCAGGATAAGAAGACGAAGGGCGAGATCAAGATTTGTGTTGATCTCAGAAAACTTAATGATGCCTTTATGCATGACCCATTCCCTACTCCGTTTATAGATGAGGTACTTGACAATGTTGGAGGGAATGAGGCCTATTCATTTACTGATGGTTTCTCCAGTTATCATCAGATTAGGATCGATCCCGTAGACAGGCATAAGAGGACATTTGCTACAGAATGGGGGTCATTCCAGTATACAGTCATGCCGTTTGGTCTAAATAACGTGCTCGCCATCTTCTCCAGGGTTGTCATCGCGGCGTTCAAAGATTTCATGCATAAGTTTCTGGAAGCATATTTTGATGACTCGACTGTCTTTAGTTTGTTGAAGAACCATTGCGCGAACCTAAGGATGATGCTTGACAAGTGCCGCCAGCATCAAATATCATTGAATTTAAAGAAGTGCATCTTCTGTGTGCCGAATGGAATTTTACTAGGACATATTGTTTGCAAACAGGGATTGATGGTGGACCCTACGAAGATTGCCATCATTGTAAATTTTCCTACACCAACTTTAGTTAAAATGTTGCGCTCTACCTTGGGCCATACAGGCTATTACAAGAAGTTCATTAAAGGTTACGCGCAGATCACTGCAGCAATGGAGAAGCTACTGAAGAAGGACGTGTTGTTCGTTTGGAACGAAGAATGCGAGCAGGGTTTTGACACCCTTAAAGAAAAGATGGTTACTACGCCAATACTAGTCTTTCCAGACTAGGAAAAGCCATTTCATGTTCATGTGGATGCATCATGCATTTCCCTTGGTATTGTGCTAGCTCAGCCAGGAGAAGGGGGTATTGACCACCCCATCGCATTTTCTAGTAGAAAGCTATCGACAACAGAGAAGAATTATACCACTACTGAGCGGGAAGGACTTGCGATGGTATATGCCCTTCAGAAGTTTAGACACTATCTACTTGGTGCACACTTCCTTATGTTCATTGATCATTCTGCATTGAAATACTTGGTTAATAATCAAGTGTTAGGGGGGCGTATATGTAGATGGTTGTTGCTATTTAAGGAGTATGACTTCGAGATCGTTGTTAAACCTTGCAGGCTGAATTTGGGACCTAACCACTTGTCTCGAATCGAGTTGCGAGAGGAGCCGACGAATATTGAAGATAGTCCGCCTGACGCACAGATGTTCGCTATACAGGTTGCAGATGATTACTATAAGGATATCATTGATTTTCTTACAATAGGGATGACACCGCAAGTATTTTCTGTTCAGCAAAAGAAGTAGCTAGTAGTCCGCACTATGGATTACACTATCATTGTAGGTCAGTTATACAAACACGGACCAGATGAAGTCCTGCGCAGATGTGTACTCGACCACGAGAAGCCATTTATACTAGCAGATGTGCATTCAGGGATCGCGGGAGGTCATTATGTAGGAAGGGCTACTGCACAAAATATATTGTGTGTAGGGCTATGGTGTCCTACCATACACAAAGATTCTAAGGAATACTGCAGGAACTGCGATGTCTATCAGAGGATAGGGAATCCGTCACAGAGAGATGAAATGCCATTGAACCTGCAATTGACCTTATAGACTTTCAAGAAGTGGGCAATTGATTTTGTGGGACCTATAAACCCACCAGGGAAGAGAACTGCTGCGAGGTATATCATTACTGCCACAGATTACCTCACCAGATGGGAAGAATCTAAACCAGTAAAGGACTGCAGTGCAGGTACTTCCACGCAGTTCATTTTTGAGGAAATTTTGTCAAGATTCAGCTGTCCAAAAATTTTGATGAGCGATCAGGGCACTCACTTTCTGAATAAGACCATTGAATCCCTCACAGAGGAGTTCCACATTCTGCATCACCATAGTACACCATATCATCTGTAGGCAAATGGAACTGTTGAAGCTTTCAATAAGATACTGGAAAACATGCTGATGAAGTTGTGCAACATAAAGAGGGATGATTGGGACCTGCGCATCTCGTCTGTACTATGGGCATACAAAACAACTTGCAAGAAGGTGATAGGACAGACAACCTTCCGGTTGGCTTATGGGTAGGAGGCCATAATGCCAATGGAATACATTGTCCCTAGTCTGAGGATTGCTGTGTTCAGCAGAATGGCAGATTCCAAAGCATTAGATGAAAGAATGTTACATTTAGTCGCCTTGGAAGAGGATCGTTTCATTGCAGGATTTCAACAGAATGTCCAGAAGGATCGTGAAAAGGCATGGCATGATCTTCATATCAGGAATAAATGCTTTCAGGTAGGTGACTTAGTCCTCCTCTATGATAACAAGTTCATGAAATTTCCTAGCAAGTTTAAAATGCATTGGCTTGGTCCATGTATTGTTATGCATGTCACTAACAGTGGTGTAGTCCAGTTAACCACTTTAGCTCGCGATACTCTACCCACTATGATAAATGGAAGCAGACTTAAATTATACTGTGATAGTCCTACTTCGCAGCACACGGAAAGATAAACGCGGGGAGAAATTTCTAAGTGTCAAGTACAGTTGAAATTGGGCACTAGAAATGTATAAAGTCTGTACATGGATCATAAAGGAAGAATGTATGAGCAGCGCAACACTGCTGAAGCAGCATAGGAACGAGGAAGACAACAGTGGAAAAATAGTCGCGCAATTCAAAGATTAGTGCCGCAAAGAAACTGCGCAGGAGTTGAAACAGTTTGCTGCGCAGATCGATGTAGCATTCAGAGAGAAATAGCCGTTGCATGGCTTTTGAGAAAATAGTCATTGAAATGACCATTGCAGGAACTGATCGAGTATTTAAAGGAAAGATAACCATTCTGGACACACTAACGATAGAAGCGACGGGAGGATCTGTTCAAATTGGCCAATGGACAACTCATTAAATGTAGATATAATCATTAGGAGGTGTGGGGAGGACCTAGCTGCACCTATAAATAACACCGCTACAAGAATCGTGGGCGTTACTTAGCACTTCGAATTTTCTTGCGATCACTACCTGAGCTAGTATTCTTCTATCATCTGATTATCACATCCTTTAGCTAACCAGTGAATTTTCGAACCCTCCTATAGAGAAGAAGAGCTGACCATTGAAAAAGAACTTAAGGTCTTTCAATACGGGGGAATTACGAAGTTAATGAAAACCCCTGCCAAGAAGGTTTTAATCGAGCCAGGTCAAGTATCCCGAAGATCACCTTGTCATAATCCGAGCATGTAGGAAAAAGGGAAAGATAAAGCAAAAGACATAACTGCACCTCGAAGCAAGATCATAAAGATGGGCTCATAGGCACAAAAATCGCTAGTCCTTCAGAAACAACCACTGAAACTCACACAAGAATACATATCACCTCCGGCATTGGATGCCCCAGTCTTCAAGTTGGTCAAGAGCGCTAAGTATGAGATCCCACTGTCACCGATCTCAAAGCATGTAGACGTTGCCAAGAACCTGCTTGGAAAAATTCTAGATTACGAGTGGGAAGATTTTGACCTCTTAGGCATACAAAACGAAGAGCCCCACATGCCTATGTACCCACAATTCCAGCCTGACCAGTACATGTGCTGGAAGAAAGATGCCAAGGGTACAGCTAACTTGGTTTCTGAAAGCTTGATAACGTCGGCAGTGCCTTCAAGCTTTTTAAACCTCCTCAGACTGCCACATTTTGGCCGATCAGCGAAAGTTAATGCAGTGATTCGCACACTGATGGCGCGAATCCACTAGGGATACCTTTGGCTAGATAAAAACATTGATGTCAATATTTCCTTGATCCACCACATAACATATCTCAGCAAGCGCGGTAAAGATCCTAAGCAGTTCTTCCAAGGGAAGAGCAAAGAAAAAGAAGCTGTTGAGAAAATCAAGAAAAGTCATCCATTGACAAAGGGGAAAAGAGGCTTTCCCATAGAATACATTGAGGACAGAGCGACAAAATTTGTGACCCAGTTACTCACAGGAAAAATCCTCAGAACAGCTAGGCCTTCGGAGGTGCCTGCGGGTGCAGAATTACCTGATACCGCAGCAGCTGTGGGCACTGAGTTCAATTGGTGTCAATTCCTTCTGAATGAGTTCTTGGATCAACTCAATGATACCGAGAAAAATGGTGGACAGTTCCACTTCACATGGCTCATCATCCTCATCACATTTTGCAGATGGAAGGAGCCAAGGGACTATGCGGGGATTAACATAGAAACCAATGATCCCAGAGGATTCCGGTATGCCAACCTCTGTGCAAATGGCATTGTAGAGCGATAGCATGCGACAGCTGAGGTGTTCTACCAATATTATACTCAACTGCACAATGTGATTGTCCATACACCCCGCATCACAAAGCAGATAATGTCAAAGTACATTTGCGTTCTGGACTTCAGCGCAGACATGCGATGTATCTTCATTGCACCAAAGGCAAAAATGAAGAACCCAGAGTGGTTCCCAGGTATCTACCACATGTATGAGGAGGATATTGAAACGCTTATGAAGGATTGGCCCACCGACTTCCGTGTGGAAGTCATGGATGTTGAGATAGACTCTGAATAGGACGAGCCAATCCCGCTGGCATGCCTGATTGTTGAAGAAACTAGCAAGGACAAAGAGGCAGAGACTCCGCAGAAGCCAAAGGAAAGAAAGAAGGTGAAGGCTACAAAGATTCAATCTAAGGCAGTCCTGAATGAAGATGACTATGAGATGATAGCCAAAATAGTTTTAGAACAAATGAAGGATCTCATCGCGGCTAAAGATAATAAGGATAGGGTCATCCAAGATGACCTGCAGAAGACGCGGCTCGCAATGCAAGGCCTGATGAAGAAAATGGACGATGTCCAGAAAAGCCTCACCTTGCCATGAGAAGCAGAGTCGAAGGGAGGTCGGCAAGGACCTCGCAGTAAGAGCTGCCACAGCTAGCAATAACGTTGCCGTTGAAGACTAGAATTGTTCACGTCGACCCATTGGCTATTGCACTACCAATGGCAGAGCAGTTTGTCTTAGACACAAAGGCAGTCGAGCGGGTAGAGCTAGACCTGAAAAAATCCGCTTACCAAGATTGCACTTCATCCACAGGCAGATCGTCAAGGAGATGCATGACCGAACAGTAGAGTCAATGAAGTCACAAGAGGAGCTCACTGCAGCAAACAGACAGCTCGAGTTGCATGTAGACATGCAGCTACGAAATGAATAGGACCACCGACGGAACTTTGAGACTACCATATCTAATGTTGCGAAGGATATTGAAGGCACAGAAATCTAGGATGATCCCGCAGAGACAGTTTTGAGGATCGGAGATAAGGTGAGATCCTTGCAGTCGGAGATACAGGATAAAGAGATTTATTATGAGGGCGATATTGCCACATTGAAGGATAAGCTGAATAAGCAGACACCATTAACTGAGCAACAACTGAAAGAACAAGCCATCAGTACCACTACACAGAACATGATGAGCGGCATCACTCAGTGCCAAGAGTTGTTGGAACAAGTCTCCAAGGCATTCACTACTCTTGAAGAGGATCAAGAGCTGTAGTACATGAGGACTGTGGTAAAGGAAAAACATACCACCCTGGATAAATTGGATGTAGAGGTCAAAGCTCTGCCACCAAGGGAGAGGCTTGCCAGGTATAAGGAAGTATCAGGCTTGAAGAAGCAAGTCCAAGCATTAAGAGAGAAGGAGACCGAAATGGACAATCAGTCACAACAACTCATGGAGGATGCTACAGCAGTGTCGCAGCAGATAGAAGACAAGCTGGCATAAATACGCGACAACTAGGAGCAGGTACAGGGACAGATTGGAGCAGAGATAACCCCAGCACTGCTCGAAACAATTCAGCAAGTTGAGTAGAATACAAAACAAGCAGTGGAACAGTTGCTCGGTGTATATAATGAGTTCGTAGTCAAACTAGTTTCACCGGCCGTGGAGAAGAGTGAGACAACTACAGCAGCAAGTGGCTCGGGGATGAGCCACATGTAAGTGTTAGAAGCATGTTGGGCCTAGCCCAACAGGGCCTTTTTTTATTTCATTTTTGAGGCTAGATGGAGCTGAGCTGAGCACAACTCAGAAAATAAGTAAATTTTGGCTAAGTATTGGGGGTATTGTGAAGATGTGTGCAGTATTGAGTTTTGAAGGATGTTGCGAAGATCAGCGCTGAACAGGTTCAGTGCTGCGAAGGTTGTAGGCCACGTGGAACTAGTAAAGTTGTGTACTGGACGAAGGATGGCCAGACAGAGTGGATAGACCGGCGAGGGTTTACTTTTGGTAAGACTACTGGAAAGATGCCGAGTTGCAGGCATAAGCAGATCAGGAAGGAGGCCGATTGTACGAGTCCGTTAAGAAGACGATGGATCAGGAAACTAATAGTTTGGTGTACAACAGAGTACATGAGCATTAAGGGGAAAATGGCAGATGGACGATGACCGGAGCTGAGCCAATTGTACATGGTCATTAGAGGATGGACGGCCTGTAGGGAAAGCAACTGGGAGCTGAGCCAGTCGCATGAGTCCGTTAGTTGAAGGGTGGCTCGAAATGGATGACCTGTTGGTGTGCGCACAACAGGAAGGCTGATAGCGACAGGTCTAAGGCATGGAGGATTGCCATGATAGCAGAATCACTACTAGAAGCCTGCATGATGGTTTAGAGGAACCGTAGTTGTTTGGAAACCCTAAGGGTTTCGGTCTTCAATGTTGCAAAGACACGACCTTCGGGTGTGATCTATTTAACAAGACCATTTTTGTATAGGAAGGGTTGGTCAGGGTGAAGGGTTGTTGTTGATGATTGTTATGGTGATCATATTGTATTGTAATATATTTTCAATCAAGAATAGATTGTAAAGGCTCTGCAGCTAGGTGCACAGAGACCTAACTGAGCAAGAAGAGAGCCACAGCTGATTGCGCGACTAAGAATTGTGAACCCTTCCTTAAAGAGAAATATCAAACATAGTTCTTGTGGACGTAGCTTCCCATTCAGGGGAGTGAACCACATTAAATAGTGTGTCGAGTGACTGAATGATTATATGTGTGTTTATATTCATCTGTTTCTGTAGTTGGATGTCTCAATATTTCCTTACAATCTTTTATGAGGAGGCTTTTATATGCATTTCCCATCAAGAGAGTATGGAATGATATGTTAAGTTTCCATGAATAGATGTCTCTATCATTTGCTTGAGTATGGAGAAAGTTGTTTACGTGTTTGAATGGATGAAGTCGATGAATGTATAACAGTTATTCTGCACCTGATGGTTATGCTTAAAATAGTAACATTATAAGTGTGTGTTATGAGCATTAAGTAGTAAGATAATCACGGGAATGACTAAGTGGATAAGTGGTATTCATCTCACTACCTTGAGCATTTTTCACTTAGTCTAGGTATAGGAAGTCAAGTGGCTGAGTTCGCAGTGTAGTATTAAACCCCACAGTAGGGAAGAAGATAGTGGTGTGGGCCGCAGTGTTGGCCATCACCGCACAGTCCGACCCTCGCAGCACATAGCCGGTGTGCCACCGCTAACTTCATCACAGCCATCAACTCATCACTCACTGTGGACATCTGAGTCCACAGTGCCCCATTAGAAGCACCTCGGGTGAGACCTCAGCCTGCTTGCGGGATGTTGCTGAAAGGGCCAGTGTGAAGGGGTTTTGTTGATTTAAGGTAACTGTGCAGAACCTGGGTCTTCATAAAACCTCTGGTCAGCATTGTATAGCCAACAATATAACTATGATCGACTGCATAACATAACTCCAACACTAGCAAGACATTTGAGATCAAGCATTTCTTCATAGTTGAGACGAAATCCTAGATTGACACATGCTTTCAACTCATCTCATTTCACCTTTGTCATCTTTCTAAAAATAATGTTCTCACATGCCAATACTTGTTTCACAACGTATCACAAAATGCTAGGTCAAAATCCCTTTGGATAAATCTTTGAAATGCATTCTAAATGTCCCATAATTTGATAAACTACTGATTTTTAAAGGCCAAAACATGAAAAAGCTACACAAGAAATTGCCCATATCTAATTTGTAGGCCTTTTATATCTAATACATATTCCTAGAACTATTGTAGGAAGGATAAAAATACCCCAAAAATCACAACAAGTTTCCATGAAGAAATATCATGGATAAATATGGTTGGGGCCCTAGAATTGGTTGGGGTAATATAAATGCACTTTTTAGAGCTAAGAACAAAAAGTTTTAATATTAGTTACTCCTCCTATAGAAACATAGAAACCCTAGTATTCTAGTCATAGATAATACTACCATATTAGAAGCCTTATTTAAAGATATTGAAAATTAGTAAATGAAAAATGAAAAATCTACACTACTTGTTATAAAAGAAATCCAAAATTCTGCTACATAAGTAACTGTAACCACTTTGTAACAAGGTTTGAAGGATGGACTCCAAAGTTACCAAAATCCAATCCAAGGTGCAGTCAATATCCTCTTTAGTACATGTTGTTTGGGAATTCTACCCTATAACAAGGAGAGGGACACTACCAACTTCTAGGGTGACAGGTAAATACATTAATCATATCACATAGGATTCTACAAAAGGAATGAGATCAAGGTTCTTGAGGGCATACCTTATTAACGAAGTTCGATCCTAGCTTTCGCGTGCTCCTTTGATCGATCCTCCACTTGATCTTCCGTTCGACGAACCTGCAATACAAATATACCTTCCTCAGTGTATCTGGACTGATATAACAATGATGTAACTAAAATACAATTTATACATCAAGTATAATCAAGCATTTAATCCAAACAATTATGCAATCCATTAGGCATTTGATTGGGACGGGAAGGACATTTCCACCTTTATTGTCAAAAGCAAATAATCAGTACAATTATACATGATCATTTAGAGTGCTTGTGCAACCAGATCTTGGGATCTTGCTCTTCACACTAACTTTGGAATTCCTCCAGCATAACAACCCTTAATGCATAGTTTCTCCTCCCCTCTCTCATCTATCCCCCTTGTATTTATGGGACAAGGTAGGCAGTTTGGATCGAGAGGTAGTTTGATTGGGAAGTTGGGGAAGTTGGGGAAGTTGCAAAAAAAACTTCAACTAATCCCAATTCGTCAAATTAATATATTTTTTATTACTTTTTAAGGTGTATGCTACTTTTCTTAAGTGGAGTAGCGTTCAACATGTAACTTCTTTGCTTTACAACAAGCGTTTGCAAGATTTCTGAGGCTGTATGCTACTCTATTGAAGCAAAGTAGAGTATTTCTAAGGGAAAGCGCTACTTTAATGAAGTGGAGTCGAGTATTTTTGGAGGGAAATGCTACTAACATGCTTGTAGGGTAGCATTTTCCCTTAAAAGTAGGTAAAAAGAGGGTTTTGTCAGCTGCAGAGGGGTAAGTCTAGGCCATTCATCATCTAGGGTCATCATGCTCTTCAATCCAAGTTGTCCTTTTCTGTGATAAATAGATAAATGTGATCACGGACGGAGAAGTGTAGATTTGACCTATAACATATGCCCCCTAATGTGTGAGGTCATAGAGAAACGATGGCCGAAATACATTATAATTCCAAGTCAGCGGAGGAGCAAGAAACCATAGAACCAAGTCACAAAAGTACCTGAAATAACGATCAAGGTTAGTGAGCAATTACAATCTTGAAATCAAATAGATGTGTAGCATGATACAATATGATCTCCGATACATAACTAGGGGATCTATATATAGCATGGCCACTGAAATACAAGAGTGGATCCATGCCAGAATGAGAGATCATAGCCATAACAACAAACTAAATCTATGTCTCATGGAGAGCCAAAAAATGAGTAAGGCTCAGTCCTGCGCAGCTTGGGTGATAACATAATGAGGTAATGCTATCAAAATCCCAAGGTATTCATCCAAACAACCCAAGGTACAAACCCTAACCATGTGAATAAATGAGCTAAAAGTCGAACATGGGGGGGATTGTTTGATTACCGGTCATTGATGTATACTGTTAACAAATGTGAGGGATTCCACCGATAATGATTATGGGGCCAAGGTACCTAGTACGATCCAACAAGTGTGAATAAATGGACTTGACGTCGAACACTTAAGGAACCTGTCAAATAAGAGACATTGATGTAATCTCATAATTCAACAGCGACAGTGATTGCCACTGGTGACTACAATCCTCAAGGTACTAACCAAAACTCTAAACTTCATTCCTAGAGCAAAAGGGGTTGATGTCGATGGGAAGAAATTCATTGGAAGGGAAGCATTAAGGCATCCTCCATCATCCAACATGAGGAACACTCAAATGGTATGAGCTAGTGTGGAGTAGTACAAGTAACAAGACTGACACTAGGATGGCCGACACATGAGGTCAAGGTAAACTGCAGAATGGCTGACACAGGCTGTATCCTTGAACAGTGAGCACGACACAAAGTGACTTAGGAAGTTTTCAACATGATTGGGGAGTCATATAAGCCTGCAATGCAGGAGACATTAGCAGACCCTACATATGGTTGGAAGAATAACCAACCGGGGGAGTAAAAAACTCGGAGATTAGGTTCACCTTAAGGTCAAGAACTAAAACCCAACTAACATGATAGACTCAAGTAGGTTCTGTGTTCAAGGATAGGACTAACTGAACTGCCTTTGAAACTGTAAGATGTGATATACCCTTCTTATCACTTATTCGTTTTAGATAAAAGAATACCTTTCTTGTTGTTTTAATGAGTCCAAGAAAGAATGAAAACTTAGTAGATCCAACCATGTAAAGAGTTTAACGAGCCCATGGGAGGAAGACTCAGTACCTTCTTCATTATTTACAGAGTTCGAAGAAGAGATAGAAGACTACTCTATAGTATTGATCTCTGGATTTTAATATCGAGCCGAGATCTGTTCTTGCTCGCCAGTGTTTTCAATTTTAAGGAGTCTGAAAAACTTAAGCAATAACTCCATCCACCTACTCGTGGATTTTAATATCGAGCCCAAGTAGGTTAATGCTCACCGGTGTTTTCCTGTTTATAGAGTCTGAAAAACTTAAACAATCCTCTACACACCCTCTCATGGATTTCACATCGATCCCGAGTAGATGAATGCTCACTTGGTGTTTAAATATTTTGAGAGCCTGAAAACCCTAAAGAAGGCTCCAAAAGGTCCTTTTTCGTAAAGTTAGTCTCCTCCCCCGAAAAAGTGTAAAACAATGGAAGAAGAACTCTTGTAGCCATGGATGACTAGAGTATTCCTTTTTCGTAAATAATCCGCAAAAGTACGGAAACGGGTTAAACTTATACTTAAGCAGATGGGCCTTTAGTTCCTTTAACAAGCTTGAAGAGGACAAGTTTGATCGGCAATCTTGTTTAGGTTTCAATAGTCCAAACAAGAGCTTAAAATGACTTAAAAGACAACTTCTAGGATCATAACTCATGACCTGCCAAAGAGTAGGATGTCAATAACCAAGTTAGTATTAATGACAAAGAATCTTCAATGACATAAAATTTCAACCATAAAGTACTTAAACGTGGTCCGTCAATAAAGAAATTGAGTCATAATATATTGATGCTACAAAAATCTAGTGAAAATTTGAGAAACATAGGTTAAATTAATCTCATCAACATTTATAGGTATTAATGATTAAATAGAAACCTTTTTTATGAAATTTGAAACTATGGACTTTTCAAAAAGGTGGGTAAAAATAAAATTCAAATTCATATATGTAATTTCATTTTGAAAACTCAAATATCACATTTGGAAATTTGAAGGGCAAGTTTTGGAGCAAACCCTTGATCTTCATCCGTTCATAGCGATCAAATCGGGCCACCATTCAACCTCAAACCTTTTCCAAGTAAGTTATTTTCATCTCTACTTGCATTTTGATAGTTCATTTGTCAATTTTCATACTTAAAATCACTTTTCTAGCCATGTTCAACTCGTGATTTTCGTGTACGCTACTATATAAGCATAGAGTAGAGTATTTTTGAAGGTGAAGGCTACTGTTCCTCAAGGACAGTAGCATCCAAACGTGACTGTGCAGTTATAGAGTAGCGTTTTTGTCTGAAAGTGTTTAGAAAATGCTCAAAAACTAAAAATTGACCCTTCTTTTGGCAGAATGGCACTTATTTGGAGGGAGAGGGAGCATGAAGATATGGATAGGGTGGCTATGCAAGATCCTACCACTCTTCATGTGCTTAGAAGTTGTGGTTTATTAAAATTCTACCGAAGTGTAAACATGAGGGCACTCAACTGCTTACTTCAAAGACTCATCCAGTATTGGGATGCCGATGCCAATGTGTTCAATATCCGGGCAGAGACCCTAGACATCACTGTTGGTGACATATACTTCATTACAGGGCTCTCTAGGAGGGGAGATCATGTAAACCTGAAAGGGTCCACACGAAATGAGGGTGCCATGTCTGTGCAAGATTATGTAAATGCCTACTGTGTGGAAGGTGCTGAGAAATGTGGAAGTCAAATTCTCATTTCTACTCTTACAAGCCTCCCTCTGAAGGTTATTATAAGTATGTTGAACCGAATGGGAGGAAGTGTCGCACAACACTTAGACTCAAAGAACTACATGTATATTGGTGTCGAATGCTTGCAAGGTCATGTATATGATTGGTGCACAAGTCTCTTAGCAAACATGAAGCTTCAACTCTCGTGGTGTAAGACCAGGAGAATGATGAACTTTAGATATGGAAGCATCCTTTGTACCTTCTTCTTTGAGAGGGTACCCGCTCTTAGATTGGGCATGCCTTTGCCCCCAGTCATTCTTCGTGAGCGGAGATTGGGCCATTGGGGTGACATTTTTCTCCGCCAGGGTGGTGGTGAAAGCCATTTTTGCTATCACACCGATGATTTTTGGGGATGGTGGGAGAGATAGGTGCCAGCATTTGAGTAGTTTCCATATGCTAGTTTAGACTTACATCATGATCCAGACCTGGTACTTCCTCCAGGCAGTGCTTGGGGAGACATAGGTATGTTTATGTTTTGAAAATTATTTAATTTTTTCAATTTTAAAGTATATTATTTTTATGATGAGTTTGAAGTTCAAAAACAAAGTGTCATATGCAGATGTTGGACCAGTTCATCCCAAGGGACATACTACTACTTTCGTGATTCCCGTTGATGTGGGTGAAACTGATGCTACACTAGGGGCCATAGAGAGGAAGATGAGTCGTTTGACTCATGACATTCCTACATATCGTATTGAGCGGATGCCCATAGAAATGCAGGAGGATGTAGTTGGTGTGCCCCCAGCCTAGATTAGATTGCTACGGAAGGTAGCTAGGATGGTCATATGCTACCGAGATGTAGTGGATGCTGATGAGGCCCCACCTTCTCCATAGGAAAAGGATATTTTATGTATATTTTTTAGGCCATGGAGCCCAATTTTTATATCCTATGACATGACTATGTGATAGACCTATGTTCCAAACTCAAACTATTTTTTGATACAGTATTAGATATATATACAGTATCGTCTTATATTTACATGTGTGTGTTTAAATTTATGTGCAAATGTTTATTCATAGATGTGTATGATACAAATGCCAATCTAAAACATAATTTGCATATGAATCAGCTAATGCATTCAAATTTCTTGGAATATGTTGATATATGATGGAATCAAACTGTCTTTCCAATAATCTAACTCGCAAAAACTATCATAGCAAAACAAGATCTCTAATCTGATAAACACCCATCAACTGAAATACAACTAGCTGCGAATCAAGTCTTACCTCCAAATGTGAAATGCCCTGGACGAGAGCATCTCAGAGAAGTTCTATGACCGCACTGTACTCAGCTATGTTATTCGTTGTGGGACCCAAACAAAACCCCCTGAAGAAACCAGTTGGCTAGTCAGTGAGTAAATGACCCAAGCTACTAAAGCCAATTGTCTGGTGTGGTGACTGGTGCCATCAACAAATCCTAAAAAGTGTTCAGTCGACTTATGAAACATGAAGTGAGAAAATGTTAAATTTTTAGTATTAAATCACAATACTATAGGATCTTTGCTGAGAGAATAACATCTACAGTATATCAATGCATGACAATCATAATATGATAAGCATCACAAGCATCACAAGAATCAAAAGCATAGAGACAAGAGACACAGAGTTTCTGTGGGGAAAACCCTAAGGTGAAAAACCCCACAACTTCCTCAGAGATAGAGAGAGCAATGGCTCAACCAAAATACAACCAAATAACACTGAGATAGTCTCCTAGCAGATGATCCTCCTCCTCCTCACTAGTGCGCCACTTTTTAGAGAGAGAGATAGTTACTTTTCTGAGTGAGTAAAATAGAGATCTCCTATCTCTATTTATACTCACCTTTTTGCCCAGTGACCTACTGGGGCCGACTTGTCTACTTTGATACACCCACAATATATTATATATTAATCAGGGCCGACCCCATAAGGTGGTCTAATAACCCATCGGAAAGTACACACACTTGCGACACTTGTCAATACACATGACGACACTTCCTTATAGAGGAATAACACATCTCTTATAAGGGTACAATAAATATATATATAATATACAGATGAAATACATTCCGAAGTTACATATACATCAACACTCCCTCTTAACTAGGAAGGTATTTCTCGACACAGATCTGCTAGACAAGTCTTCTTCTCTGGATCATCGTCATCGATGCATCGTCATCATCATCGTCACTACTGCTACTATCTCAACCAATGTCTGACTCTACTCGTCATAGGAAGTTCTACAGAGCCAGTCCTTTTTCATACTGGATGTAGGCCCACCACCTGCAGGTCTTCATCATCACTGGCCATACTGTGGAATCCTTAGGACTTATTACGTGCGTCACAAAACCTCGAAAGAGCATCCGAGGCTGTTACGAGCACACATCTCTACCTATAGGATCTCCCAGGGCACCGAATTATATGTGACCTCACCACAAAACCTCGCAAGAGCATCCCAGGCTGTTACAAGCACACAGCTCTACCTATAGGATATCCCAGGGAAACTAATTACATGTGGTCATGGAAAAACCTCGCAAGAGCATCCCAGGACTGATTACGGGCACACAACCCAACCTATCGGATCTCCCAGGGAAACGAATTACATGCCATAGGACAAAACCTCGAAAGAGCATCTGCCAGATATCCCAGGGAACCGAATTACATGCCATAGGCAAAACCTCGAAAGACTATTTGCAGATCTCCCAGGGCACCGAATTACATGTCCTCCCAGAGCAAAACCTCGAAAGAGCATTTGCCAGATGTCCCAGGGCACCGAATTACATGCCATAGGAAAAACCTCGAAAGACCATCTGCAAATCTCCCAAGGCACCGGATTACATGCTCATCTGCACAACCTGATCCACGGCCACAAACTATCAACCTGATACTCACCATACATCATCCTGATGTATCCATGATCATCCTGATCATCATCACTGCAACGTCCTGCTGCATGTCATCTGGAGCAACATCCTGAAGCTCGTCATCTATGATCATCCCGATCATCACTGCAACATCCTGCTGCATGTCATCTGGAGCAACATCCTGAAGCTCGTCATCTATGATCATCCTGATCATCACTGCAACATCCTGCTGCATGATCCACCTGATCATCAATGCATCTACCTGATGCATACCAAGTATCTACCTGATACATATCATCGTACATGATCCTCCTGATCATCAATGTATCCATCTGATACAAATACATGATACATATCATCATACATGATCCTCCTGATCATCAATGCATCTACATGATGCATACCAAGTATCTACCTGATACATATCATCATACATGATCCTCCTGATCATCAATGTATCCACCTGATACAAATACAAATACATGATACATATCACCATACATGATCCACCTGATCATACAATGTATCCACCTGATACATATACAGATACATGGTCCAAGCATCCAACATGATGCATATACAAAATATGTACACATGATCCAACTGATCATATCCAGCATCCATCATGATTCATACATACATAAATGATCCAACTGATCATATCCAGCATCCAACATGATGCGTACATAAAAATGATCCAACTGATCATATCCAGCATCCAACATGATGCGTACATACATACATAAAAATGATCCAACTGATCATATCCAGCATCTAACATGATGCATACATACATACATAAAAATGATCCAACTGATCATATCAAGCAGAAACCAGAACATCATCCTGATGCTCATCATCCAGCGCTTACATCCATAGCCATGTGAAGGATCCTCCTTCCAACATTCTTGGAATG
This sequence comes from Larix kaempferi, assembly GCA_027924585.1. Classification (NCBI taxonomy): domain Eukaryota; kingdom Viridiplantae; phylum Streptophyta; class Pinopsida; order Pinales; family Pinaceae; genus Larix; species Larix kaempferi. The sequence continues at coordinate 3,236,591 of BSBM01000638.1, forward strand.
GCTTCATCAAATGTGTCCATCACTTCTTCCTTGAAGTGTCCTCGATCTGAAGAACGCCAAGCCTCTCTCTAAAGTACTCGAACTTCACTCTGGCTAGTGGCTTCGTCAACACATCTGCAATCTGCTCGTCCGTCGCAACATACAGGAGCTTCACAGCTCCTCTCTGTACCATATCCCTGATATAGTGATATTTGATCTCTATGTGTTTCAACCTGTCATGAAACACTGGGTTCTCGGACAGCTTCACACAACTCTGGTTATCACAGAAGATACCAGTAGCTTCCAACGGAAGATCAAATAACTCAGACAGTAGCTTCTGTATCCATACTGCCTCGCAACTAGCTGAGCAGGCTGCAACATATTCTGCCTCAGCTGTACTCAGTGTTATGCAGGACTGCTTCCTGCTAAACCAAGAGATCACACCCGATCCCATACTGAAGCAGCACCCAGATGTGCTCTTCCTATCTGCAGCACTGCCGGCCCAATCTGAATCAACATAACCCTGTAGGTTAAACTTTTGATTTGCTTCATACTTGAGCCCATAATCCACTGTACCCTTCAGGTACCTCAGAACATGCTTTACAGCAACCAGGTGAACACTCCTCGGATCCGTCAGGAACTGGCTCAATGTGTTCACAGCAAAGCAAATGTCTGGTCTCGTGTTTGTCAGGTACATCAAGGACCCAATCATCTGATGATACATAGTGATATCAACCGGCTCAGATGAAGCATCACATAGAAGCTTCAGATTTGATGCCATAGGTGTGGCCATGGCCTTGCAATCCATCATCCCAAATCTCTTCAGGATATCTACTATGTACTTCCCTTGACCAAGGAAGATCCCACCTGCACTCTGCCACACCTCCATACCTAGGAAATAGTGCATCGTTCCCAAATCTTTCATGTCGAATTCAGCTGCAAGCTTCCTTTTAATATCTGCAATCAGTCTGTCATCTCCTCCCACAAATAGGTCATCCACATACAGTAGTAGAATCACAGGATTCCCTTCCTCAACCTTGTAGTAAAGGTTGGAATCTGCTTTACTCTTGGTAAATCCCAAACTAGATAGGAAAACTGTCAATCCTACCATACTAGGTTTTGGGAGCTTGCTTCAAGCCATATAAGGCTTTCTTCAATCTGCATACATATGATTCCCTGTCATGTATTTCAAAACCGAGTGGCTGTTCCACATATACTTCCTCTTCTACTACACCATTCAGGAAAGCAGTCTTGACATCCATCTAGTGTATTTTCCATTTCATTGCTACAGCCAGGGAAAGCACTGTTTTGATGGAAGTATACCTGGCTACAGGTGCAAAGGTTTCTTCAGAATCTATTCCTTCTTTTTGAGAGAAACCACGAGCTACGAATCTTGCTTTGTATTTTTCCACACTGCCATCTGCAGCATGCTTGATTTTGTAGATCCACTTGGAAGTCACAACAGACTTCTCTTTAGGTCTTGGGACAACATCCCAAGCATCATTCTTCATTATTGATTGGTATTCCTCAACCATAGCATCCTTCCATTCTTTCTTTTCTGCTGCCTCTTCATAACTGGAAGGCTCTTTGTTCATAATTTGACAGAGTAAGGCAACATAACTGGTGTGTGATCTGGTTCTCTTCTTTGCTCTGTGTTCTTCTTCTGGAATGCCAAATATTTCTGCATCATGAATGAGCTCTCTAGCCCATACAGGTTTCCTCTTGTGAGAGTTATCCTCATGGGGTGAATCTACAGGTTCTTGTGGATCTTCAAACTCACGAACAACTTCTGGAACTGCTTCAGTCATGGTAGTGTCCTGAAATCTTGTTTCCTTAGGTTCTTCATAAACTTTGGTAGGTGCCTTCCTTGATTTGATGAATGCTAAGTTTTCATCAAATGTTACATCCCTGCTGACATCAATCTTCTTGAATCCTGGAAAGTATATTTTGTAAGCCTTCGAGCTTTCACTATAACCCACAAAGATGCCCTTCTTTCCTGAAGGATCTAGTTTAGTCCTCTTCTCTTTTGGGACATGAGTATATACTGGACAACCAAATATTCTGAGATGGCTGACTTCAGGTCTCTTACCAGAAAAGACCTCTTCTGGTGTCTTGTTGTCCAATATCTTGTGAGGTGTTCTGTTTTGTACGTATACAGCTGTTCTGGCTGCTTCTGCCCATAGATGCATAGGAAGATCTTGATCATGCAACATTGCCCTTGCTGCTTCCATGATAGTTCTGTTCTTCCTTTCTGCAACTCCATTCTGTTGAGGATTATAAGGAGCAGTCAACTCCCTCTTAATTCCTGAATCACTGCAAAGTTTCTTGAAGTCATTTGAGGTGAAGTCTCCACCATTGTCGGATCTAAATGTTTTGATCTTCTTTTCAGTTTGATTCTCCATCAACTTTTTGAATTCCTTGAATTTGTCAAGCACCTCATCTTTTCCTTTCAAGAAGTATACCCAAGTCTTCTTGGAGAAGTCATCAATAAATGATACATAGTAAACATACCCACTTAGGGAACTGGATGACATGGGGCTACATACATCTGAGTGGATGATTTCCAGAATGTCTTTTGCCTTGCTTTCACTGCTTGGGAAAAACTTCTTAGTGTTCTTTCCTCTTGCACATCCTTTGCAAACACCTTCATGTTTGGTCTTGATTTCAGGAAGACCCTCTACTGCCTTGCTTGCAATTGGAAGTGCCCTATAGTGCATATGAGCAAGTCTTCTATGCCAAAGTTCACTTGGCTCCATGGATTCATGTACCATGGCATGTTCAGGTTGTCCCTTCAATTTATACAAGCCTCCCTCTTTTTCTCCAATCACTACTGCATCATCTATGGTCTTTCCCTTTGGCCACATTAGGACTTGTCCATCCACAAATGCAACCCTCATACCTTTTGCATCCAATGTAGAGATGGAGAGTAAGTTCTTCTTAAGTCCAGGAACATAAAGGACTTCTTTCATCTTCAAGGATTTTCCAGAATCTAGGTTGTATGAGGCTTCACCACTTCCTTTGATTGGGTATTGATAATCATCCCCAAGTTTCACCTTATGGGGTGATTCATGTTCAGAAAGGTTCACAAAAGATTCCTTGAACCCAATCATGTGTTTGGAAGCCCCACTATCAATCAACCAATCATTACAGCCATGAGAAATAGTACCTGTGAGAGCAGAGATCAGAACATACTCTTATTCACTTGACGAGTCATCATCACTATCACTTTCTGCCCTAGCCTTCTTCTTTGGAGGTTCATCATCTTCGGCAGCATGAGCATGAAACCTTCTTTTGCTGCCCTTCTTCTTCTTACTGGAGTTGTTGTTATTATCCCTTTTGTTCTTGGGACAATCTAAAGCAAAGTGACCCTTCTCATTGCATGTGAAGCATCTTAGGTCTTTCTTGTTCTTTTTATAGGATCTATTGTGGCAAGAGTGATCCTTCTTGGCTTTGCTTCTTTTGGTGTGAGTTGCAATAGCTTGATCTTCACCTCCCATCTTTTCTTCACGAGCTATAAGTCTAGCTTCTTCTTGAGAGCATTCTTCCCGAAGTCTACTGAATGAGATCAACTTCTTCCTTGCACAAATTCCTTGAATAAAGGAATCCCATGACCTGGGTAGGCCATTTAGAGTGGTCATCACCACTTCACCATTCTCCACCATTTCATCTACTGCTTCTAATTGTTCCTTGATCTGGGAGACCCTTGAAAAGTAAGATTGAATGGTTTCTCCATTCTGAAACTTCAATGCTTTCAATTGGTTCTGCACGGTCATCTTCCGATTTATGTTCTTTCCTTCAAATAGCTTGGTCAAAGATTCAAACATCTCTTTGGGTGTCTTAAGAGAAGACACATGAGGAATGAGATGGTCTTTGATAGAATCAGCAATGATTCTCTTTGCCTTGACCAAGTTCTTCTTGTGCAATGCCTTGGCTTCTTCATCCTCTGGGATAGGGATGTCTTCTTTCACATATGAGTCCAACTCATTCTCTTCCACGATTAACCCAATCCTATACTTCCAGGCTCGGAAGTTATCAGCCCCTTCAAGCTTATCCTCAAGCTTAGTGTGGAGAGACATCTTTTTAAGAGTACTTCAAATGGAAAGAGAAAAGATTTAGGACTTACCACTTGACGTGCTGAAAACTGGATCTGGTCCCGGATTATGGTTTGTCAGAGAAACCCTAAAAATTCAAAATGTGAATTTCAAAATTTCGAAAGGATAGAAAGATGCGCCTTGGAGAGCTGATCAGCCTAGTACATTCAGAATTTGAGATCAACAAGGTCTTGCCCTTCAAAATTGCCTTTTTGTCCTCCCGGGTTCACTCGGGAGAGCCCTGAATTAGGGTTTGAGTTTCCTGGAGATCTACCCAGCCAAAAATCTTGATCCAAAGCTCAAACCTTCGATTTTTGCAAGGAGCTTCCAGCTGTGCCTTCAGTTTCTAGAAATTCCTATTTTTGTGGAAACCCTAATTTTTAGGGCCAAATCTAAAAATGCTCGGAACTGAATTCTGATTGGACAGATAGATGCGCCTTGATGAGTAGATCCAGTCTACAATACTGAATTTCAAAAATCTATGGAGAGAAACCCAATAAACAAGGAATACAAGCTTCCATCACTGCAAAAATGTCTTCTTCTCAGTTAAGCTCTGATACCATGTTAAATTTTTAGTATTAAATCACAATACTATAGGATCTTTGCTGAGAGAATAACATCTATAGTATATCAATGCATGACAATCATAATATGACAAGCATCACAAGCATCACAAGAATCAAAAGCATAGAGACAAGAGACACAGAGTTTCCGTGGGGAAAACCCTAAGGTGAAAAACCCCACAACTTCCTCAGAGATAGAGAGAGCAATGGCTCAACCAAAATACAACCAAATAACACTGAGATAGTCTCCTAGCAGATGATCCTCCTCCTCCTCACTAGTGCACCACTTTTCAGAGAGAGAGATAGTTACTTTTCCGAGTGAGTAAAATAGAGATCTCCTATCTCTATTTATACTCACCTTTTTGCCCAGTGACCTACTGGGGCCGACTTGTCTACTTTGATACACCCACAATATATTATATATTAATCAGGGCCGACCCCATAAGGTGGTCTAATAACCCATCAGCAAGTACACACACTTGCGACACTTGTCAATCCACATGACGACACTTCCTTATAGAGGAATAACACATCTCTTATAAGGGTACAATAAATATATATATAATATACAGATGAAATACATTCCGAAGTTACATATACATCAACAGAAAACACACATAAAGTCAACTAACAATCACAAGCAAAAACTAGTTCTACAAAATGTACAATTATAATACATGAAAAAGCACAAATGCCTAAGCGTAGTACTTCTTCAGGTAGAGCCCATTTCTAGGCTCGGGCAGCTTATTACCCTCGTAGTACGTTAGCTCATAAGATCCTTTCTTCAGTACCTTCGAGATTATGTAAGGACCAAGCCACATGGACTTGAACTTGCCAGCCCCGAAAGGTTCCTTGTCCTGATCCCAAAGTAGAACAATGTCTCCTTCGAGAAAAACGCTAGGTCTGACATACTTATCATACTATCCTTTGACTCATTTCTTATGTACTTCATTTGCTGTGAGCACATCGCAGCACTGCTCGTCTAGATGTTCTAAATGTAGCAAAAGTTCTTCTAGTACTAAAGTTTTTCTAGTAACAGTTGGAAAGCCAGCTTTAATGAGGGAATCTCGCATTCGGAACGACTACTTCTATCCCGTGCACAAGTTGGAAGGGAGAGAATCCGGTAGCAGTCTTTATGTTTGCTCGGTAAGCCCAAAGAGCAGGATACAACATGATTTGCTAGTTATTTCTACTGACATTAACGGTTCTTTGTAGAATAGTCTTCAAAGTTTTGTTAAACGCTTCGACCAAACCATTCTCCTATGGATAGAATGAAGACGAATGCTCCTGAAGAAAACCTAGCATGGTATAAAGCTCGATCATCATGTTGTTTTGGAAATGATGACCATGATTAGTCATGATCACTTTGGGTATGCCTAACCTTGTGATAATCTGATTGAATACGAAATAAGCAGTGGTTTCTCCATCCTCTCTTATAGTAGGCATTGCCTCGGCCCACTTGGTGAAGTAGTCGACGGCAATGATGATATATCGACGGCCTCTAGCCAAAACTGGATTACAAGTCATATAATCAACCCCCCATTTGGTGAAGGGAAATGCTGTGATCAAAGGATGAAGAGGAGCTGGATGTGCTCTCATTTTTCTGGTGAAAAACTGACACGGACAACAGCGTTTCACAGCTTCCACACAATCTTTAAAGATTGTAGGCAAAAAATACCAGACATGCAGTATTTTTTGAGCTGTTGCCAACCCGGAAAGATGACCCCCACAAGCTCGACTGTGAGCAGCATTCAATACTGACTCTGCTTCTTCTAAAGTCAAACAATGTCGTAAGATGGAGTCTATCCCACATCTGTGCAAAGTGTCAGAAATAATGAGATAGTTTTTTGCATGAATTTTCAGTTTGTGTGAGTATTTTTATCACAGAAGATCTAGGAGCTATGGAGAACCTCACAAAATCAAATTAATTTGCAAAACCAGTGAAAAAACTTGAAAAAGGAGATAATTTTACACACAATGTAGGCTTAATCTTTGCATTAACTGACTGTCTAACATATGAAAATGTTAGTAATAAGTTTTTATTACATCCATGAGAAATTCGAGAGCATTAGTGAGCTCAAGATGAGTGTACGAGTCAAAAATTGCCAAATTGGCCTCAATCCCCCCTAGGTGGGTCCAACTCAATCCCAACCATCCCAAACAGTCACGAATTCAGGTGTGAAGGTGGTTGAAGCATGCTGGTCATTAATGAAGCCAAGGTAGGTGTGGGTGAGCAAGTAGAGGAGTTTGGGAGGACCAAGGGAGCAATAAATGCTCCAAATCTAGCCAAAATTGGGCAAAATCTACCCTAGCTCCCCTAGTCAACTGAAATTCCCCAAATCAAGGAGAGAGGGAACTCCAGCAATTAATGAGGGTGCACTTGTGGACAAAACAGGAGGTTGGGTGAACTGGTTTGCTTGGAAGTGGGTGTGAACACTCTCAAAAGTGGGTATTTGACCAACTAAAGTCACCTAGTCCAAACTATGGTGAATTTAAGCACATGAGCAATAAGAATTGACTATGGTACTAAGTATGGATTACTATTCTAACACCCCCCCTTAACCAGAACTTAGTACAACTCATGAAAGATAAGTGGGAGGCCTTGGAAACAAAGGCTCAAGTCACCTCATTACAAACGTAAATTTTTATTTGTCCATATGAACCGAGGACAAGAAGTAAAACCACATGGGATAAAAAGTTCCCTCTAAAATGGAAATGGGGCTGAACCTGCAATTAAATTGCAGCAATCAGCATCCATCACTCACTCCAAGCAAAGCTCTCAAGTGAGTGAAGGTCTTCTTAGTAAAGCACTTGGTGAAAATATCTGCGGTTTGCTCGGTGGATGGGCAATACTGCAATGAAATCACCCTGTCATGCACCAAGCCCCGAATGTAGTGCATGTGGATTTCAATGTGCTTTGTTCTTTGGCTCTGTACTAGATCAGTAGATATCTTGATGGCACTTTGATTATCCACCCAAATGTTGGTTGGAGAATCAATAGCAACACCAAACTTTCGAAGAATGCCTTGCAACCAAACACACTGTGTGGCTGCGTTCACTGCTGCCCTGTACTCGGCCTCTGCTGATGAAAGTGAAATGGTATGTTGTTTTTTACTTGACCAGCAAATGGGACCTTCAGCAAACATAAACACAAAACCTGAAGTGGACTTTCTATCGATGGAATCTCTAGTCCAATCGGAATCAGAAAATCTAGCTAGTTGTAGTGAAGAACCAGCTGCATAGTGTACCCCAAAGCTCTTTGTTCCTTGGACATATTAAAGGATCCTTTTGGCTTCCTTCCAATGGATCTCATGTCGCTGCTGCATATACCTTTCTACAACACTTACAGCATAAGACAAATCAGGTCTTGTATGTGTAAGGTACAACAAACTTCCGACTAGCTGCCTGTAGAGTGTGCAATCCACCAATGGAGAGTCTTCAAATTCACCTAGTTTTATGCCTGAAAGGAATGGGCACTTGGCTGCCTTAAATTCATCCATTTTAAACTTGAATAATAGGTCTGAAGCATACTTAGGTTGACTCAGCAATATACCTCTCTCAGATTGCTCAATTTCCAAACCCAAAAATTGCCTTAGCAATCCTAGGTCGCTCATGGCAAATTCACTGTGCAAAGAAGCTTTAATTGAGCCAATTTGTTTGTTGCAGATCCCTGTAATTAAAATATCATCAACATATAGTACAATGACCTGAAAATTATCATCACATTTCTTCAAATAAACATTTGGATCAGACTTGCATCGACAGAAACCAATTGAGAGCAAAAAGCCATCCATTTTGGCATACCAAGCCTTGGGGGCTTGCTTGAGTCCATACCGTGACTTCTTCAACCTGCAAACAAGTGAGGGATCCTCTTTGAATCGTTCAGGTTGCTGCATATATATCTCTTACTGTAGCTCACCATGCAAGAATGCACTTTTAACATCCATGTGATGAACTTCCCAACCCTTACTAGCTGCCATGGCTATAGCTAGTCTAATTGAGTCCATCTTTGCAACCGGTGCAAAGGTCTCTGTATAATCCACACCATGGACTTGTGAGTAGACCTTAGCCACTAACCTAGCCTTTTACTTCAGATCAGAACCATCATCAACAGGTTTGGTTTGAAAAATCCACTTACATTGCACAAGTTTCCTCTTGGGAGGAAGAGTCACCAAATCCCATGTTTTGTTCTCTTGGAGAGATTTGAATTCTTCTTACATTGCTGCTCTCCACCTTGGATCATGATGAGCTTCCTGATATGATGTTGGATCAGATCCAATCATCATATAACAATGATCAGCAATTTCACTTCCATTTGCAAAGGAAGCATTGATTGTTTGAGATCTAGTCTTCCTAGGCTCTTGGGGATTGCCTGCCAATTCACCTCCGGCTTGTATGATTTTTTCAGCCCACTTGGGCCTTGATGGTGACTCATGTACAATAAATTTCATATTTAGCCATGTCATCTTGAGAAATATCAGAAAAATCTGAATTGGAATCATCACTAATTTCATTAAGGTGTGGAGGAGAAGAGCTTTCCCCTGGTGCAAGCTCAAAATCTGGAATTGGTTCTTCTTCGAATTGCACACTTCTCTCAATGAAAGTTATGAGTGTGGATGTGTCAAAGACCTTGTAGCCCTTTGCGTCCTCACCATATCGAACCATGATACATTCTCTGCTCTGTGGCTCCAAAGCCTTCCTCTTTTCTGATGGAATTCGAGCCCATGCTCTAGACCCAAAAATCCTGAAATTTGACACATTTGGTTTTTGGCCAAACCATGCCTCATAGGGGGTTTTTCCTTTGAGTGATTTGTGAAAGGCTCTGCTCTGAATATGAGTAGCACAATTGATTGCTTCAGCCCATAGCTTAGGGCTTAGATCCCTAGCTTCAATCATGCAAGTGGCCATCTCTTTGAGAGATCTATTTTTCCTCTCTGCCACACCATTTTACTGAGGTGTGTAGGGGATTGAATGTTGCATTTGGATGCCACATTCCTCACAAAGATGCTGAATGTTATTATTCACATACTCTTTTCCATTATCAGTCCTAAGGATCTTTATCTTATGACCACTATGATTCTCCACTAAGGCCTTCCAAATCTTCAATTTCTCAAACACTTCTGACTTCAATTTAAGGAAGTAAACCCAGCAGAATCGAGAGTAGTCATCTATGAATGTGAGTACGTACCTTGATCCACCATATGATGGAGTGGGAAGAGGACCAATGAGGTCTGAATGTACCAATCCAAGTGGTTGAGTGGCTCTCCTTTCCATTCCCTTCTCATAGCTGCGCTCAAGATGCTTTCCAACTACACACACAATGCATGCACCATTTGAAGATCTGATTTCTGGAAGCCCTTCCACCATTTCATCCTTGTGCAGTGTCTGGAGATATTTGTAGTTCATGTGGCCAAATATTTCATGCCACAACTTGGAGGTATCGTTGGCATGAGAGACAAGAGCATGGTCACTAGAAATTGGAATGAAATTGGAGAATTTGTACATTCTCTCTTCATTATCAGCATACCCTACAGCCACAACTTGATTTGAAGAAATTTCTGAGATTTCTACAAAATATGGAGTAAATGTTACTCTCTTGGCTTCTCCTGTATGGGTCATTTGATAAACTGATAGCAAATTTGCAGCCAATGAAGGTACATAGAGAACATCACTGAAATAGCCATGCTCCATGTCAATCCTTCCAATCCCCTTGGTCTGGATTTCTAAATCATCTCCCATTCGAACTGTTGGGCCACCATTCGAATGCATAGAGGAGAAGAGTTCTTTGGATGAAACCATATGTCTGGAAAATTCTGAATCAATGATAAAGGATGAGGGATTCAAAATACCTACTACCAAAGCATGACACTTCTCCTTATTGTCAGGATATGAGGTGCTCTCTTTCTTCCTTGCGTCCTCGGGGACTGGGATGTTGTTCTTCTCCAGCAGTTGCGCCATTGAGTCAATGGTTTTCTTCATGCATGAGCTCTCTGGATGCCATCCCCTATGACAATAGGTGCATTTGGTCTTTTCCTTTCCCTTCATGTCCTTATCCTTTGACAGATTCGAACCCCCATCTGCAGACTTGGTCTTGTCAAACTTCCTCTTCTCTTGCTGCTTCGAATTCTTGGCTTTCTACTTGCCTTTGTTGGCATTTGAAACACCCATTTCCAGTGCTTGGTCCTTTGATTTTATGGTGCCCATCTGAACTAGCTTGTCATGCTCCTGAGTGAGACACTCCATGAAGGTAGATAGTGATGGCATTTGCCAATTTCGAAGGGTCATCTTGGCTGAGTGAAATGTGCTAAAAAATACTAAAATTTTGGGCCTAGCTTCGAAAGGATGGACAAAATCAGTTGTTCCTCCTTCTTAACAATTCCACATTGTTGCAGTTGAATTACTAGTGACTTGAACTTCGTGAAGAACTCCTGGATGGTTTCAAAATGCGATGGGCTCAAGCTAATGAGCTCGTTTTCAAGCTGGTGGCCTCTCAGTTCATCAGTTTTCCCAAAGAGTGATTCTAGCTTCACCCATACTTCGTTGGGGGTTGTCAACCTGTCTGTATGATACAAGAGTTCCCTCGAAACGCTCAGGCATAGCAATCCATAAGCTTCATCAAGTCAATTGTAGTACTTTGCTTTCTCCACAGCAGAATTTGGCTCCACTTCTGTGCCCATGGTTACTCTATAAAGACCCTTAGATCTCAGCTTGATAACCATCTCAGCCTTCCAATCGAAAAAATTGAAGGGTGTGAGCAACATTTGGTTTGCTTCCATGACTGCTGCGTTAATGGTGAGAAAAATACTAAAACACCTGCAAAAACACTCAATTTTTATCTGGAAATCCTCTCTAGAATGCAGTTCAATGCTCAATATTGACCTGCAACTCACTAAATCCATGATGGCTCTAATACCATGTGATTATTTTGATCACAGAAGTTCTAGGACCTATGGAGAACCTCACAAAATCGAATTAATTTGCAAAACCAATGAAAAAACTTGAAAAATGAGATAATTTTACACACAATGTAATCTTAATCTTTGCATTAACTGACTGTATAACATATGAAAATGTTAGTAACAGTTTTTTATTACATCCATGAGAAATTCGAGAGCATTAGTGAGCTCAAGATGAGTGTACAAGTCAAAAATTGCCAAATTGTCCTCAATCCCCCCTAGGTGGGTCCAACTCAATCCCAATCATCCCAAACAATCACAAATTCAGGTGTGAAGGTGGCTGAAGCATGTTGAGTCATTAATGAGGCCAAGGTAGGTTTGGATGAGCAAGTAGAGGAGTTTGGGAGGACCAAGGGAGCAATAAATGGTCCAAATCTAGCCAAAATTGGGCAAAATCCACCCTAGTGCCCCTAGTCAACTGAAATTCCCCAAATCAAGGAGAGAGGGTGCTCCAGCAATTAATGAGGGTGCACTTGTGGACAAAACAGGAGGTTGGGTGAACTGGGTTGCTTGGAAGTGGGTGTGAACACTCTCAAAAGTGGGTATTTGACCAACTAAAGTCACCTAGTCCAAACTATGGTGAAATTAAGCACATGAGCAATAAAAATTGACTATGGTTATGGACTATGGTACTAAGTATGGATTGCTGTTCTAATAGTTTATGTCGTTCTTCTTTAGAAAAAGTGGTAGGACACCTCAAAGTCTAGAGATATATTAAAATATCCCCGTACCATGGGTTAGAGGAAGCAATGAGGAAGATATGTTCATCCGGGAATGATGACTCTTCCTCAATGTACACTAAATCACTCGAAAATTCTGAAATTAATTTAGCGAACACTAGTGATTTCTTCGACTTGGCAGACTAAAAAACCAAATCGAACTCTTGTAGGATTACAATCCATTTATTGTATTTCCCACGAATGATACGTCCAGTGAGAACATATTGGAAAGGATTGACCTTTGCAATCACAGTAGTGGTTCGTAAAAGGATATAGTGACAACACCTCTGCACCATATAGACCGCGGCTAGTGATAACTTCTCAACATGTGAATACTTAATCTCAGGAACTATAAATGCGCGCGAGAGATAATAAACGACATGGTCTTGGAGCATGTCATCCTCCTGAACTAGTACTATGCCAATTATGTAAAGTGATGCCGCCAGATATAAGAGGAAATCCTTTGTATAATCAGGTGGGCTTAACAAGGGGGCTGATAGTAATTCCTTTTTCAACGCCTCAAACGATTGTTAAGCAGCCTCATCCCACAAAAAGTAGGTGTCTTGTTTATGCAGTCTCATGAAACCCTTTGTAATTTTGGCATAGTTTATAATGAAACGTCACAAGAAGTTAGACATGCCTTGCAGACTTTGAAGTGGTCTCAAGGTGCGAGGAGGCAGCATATTTACAATCACCTCGACTTTTAATGGGTCGACCATTATGCCATGACTGGATACAATAAAACCCAGTAATCGTCCAGATTCGACATAGAATACACATTTATTAGGGTTGAATCGAATCTTGTATTGTCTGCACTATTCAAACACAAGTCTCAAATGAGTTGGATGATCCCATCTCTTGCGAGATCGCACCGGGAGGTCATCCAGGTAGGGTTCAACTATGTGCTTAATATTGGTAAAAGCGAAATTCATTGCTCGCTGAAACGTAGCTCCAACATTCTTTAAGACAAATGGCATCTTCCGATAAGCAAAGGTTCCCCACGGGAAAGTAAAAGTTGTTTTGTGTTAATCTTTGGGTTTGATTTGAATTTGATTATATCTCGAGAATCCATCCATGAAATAAAACATCTTGTGTCCCACGCACGCATCTATGATTTGGTCAATAAATGGTGTGGGGTAGTTATCTTTCAAACAATATTTGTTTAGGTCCCAAAAGTCAGTATAGACTCGAATGGTAGCTTGCTTTTTATCAACCGGAATAGGATTCGAAACCCATTCCATCATGTCGATCGAATAGATAAATCTGGCTTTAAGCAATTTTTCAACCTTCACGTTAATGGCGACCGCTTTTCGAGGATTCACTGGACAGAGATTTTGTCTCACATGTTTCGCATTAGGATACGTTGTGATGACATGCTCAACGATGGCTAGATCGACGCCTGGCATCTCCTCATAAGACTAGGCAAAAATATCGTGGAATTCTTTAAAACGTTTGGTATACAAAGTGATCTCTTCTGGAGAGCAATCTGCCCCAATAAAAAAAAATTCCACGACCCCGGGTCTGGTGGAAATGTTAATTGGGATGGTTCTCGATATATTATCCATATTCCCTTTAGCGTAAATAGTACTTGAATTAGAAGAGGACAAATCAACATTCCCACCAGGTCTCATCGAAAACTCCCCTCTCGATATTTAGAAGCAAGTAGGACATTTGGTGCATGTGTTCCCAAGATTGGTCCAGGCCCATCATGGCTTCCAAAATTGCTTCGTCAGAAGGAAAAACCGTGTCTAAACAGTCAAAAGAGTGGGCCAAGTCTACTGACCATGCAAGAGCATAGTCCATATCCGACTCAGCAGAGACTGGTGGAGTCACTATATGTTCCATTGTAGCATGTTGTGCTTCCATGTATGCTACCTCTGCAATGGATAAAGGCACTAATGGTTTTGATACAGTAGGAAGGATCCACGGATCAGTCTTTAAACCGACCGTGAAAGTTTTAGTAAATGTACCTTCATCAAAACGCATAAAAAGAATGGGAGAGGGTAGGTCAAAAGTACCTATTAATTACCCGTAAATCTTGCTCCTAAACTCTCTCTTACTGGGGTAGATTGATCAACTAAAGGAACTGTGGATTCCGATGAAGTCTGGTTGTTTTGCCGACAGAACAAAATCTAATCGACCGTGACGATCTTACCTTCGTGAGGGAACATAACAACTCGGAAAACTGCCGATGCAATAGCTCGCATGGCATATGTCCAGCTCCTGCCTAACAACAAATTGTAATCAAGCAAAGCGTACAAAACTTCAATCTCTACAACAATTGTCTTACCGACAAGTGTAATTTCAAACGATGGTAGAAATCCGTGTGGACAGAAAGTGTTGCCATTGAAGATAGTAAGCAGTGTGTTAGAGGGGGATAACTCGGGAGAACCCAAAGCTTTCCAACAAGAAATTGACATTACGCATGTAGACACGCCCTCATCTATGATAGCTCATCTCATGGTCATAGCACCATGAGCTACCTCTATCTAAAGGGAAACGTTGTACGGCAACTGGCATTTGATATCAGACATATCAAAATGCGCAATCATGTTGGATGATTCCATACTTCCAATCGCTGCCCGAAGTGCATTTCGTTGTAATGGACAACTTTGCAAGACTTCTAAGGTGGACATAGGACAAGGGGTCCGGGATAGATCTTCAACCACACTATAGTTGGAAGCATCCCATGCATTGGGATTGTGCAAATCCCATTTCAAGACACCTTTCAGGATCTTAGGAAGTGGGTCCACAAGTATGTGGAGACGGGTGGAAGATTCAGGAACATCTTTATCCTTATTCTGCGAATTCGGGGTATAATTTCTTGCCCACGTTTGTAAAGGAGCGTCTGAATTAACCATATTAATAAAAATTTAATCAACTGAATCATGGGTGGTGCCACCAGCATTGGAGGTGCCAAAAGCTGATCCCTGCCCTTTTGGAAATGGATCTTTAAGGACGGCAAGTTTCTTTTCTTGAAGGAGCTTATAGGCTTGTTCAATTAGAGGGCATTGGTGAGTGAGGTGGTCTTGCTTGCAAAGCTTGCAAGGGAATTTGACCTTCTTCTTTTCTCTATTACCCTCCTCGGCATTTTCTTTGTTTTTGGGCTTTTGTTGGTTCACCTCTCCTTTCTTCCCTTCTATTTATTGTTGGGTTGCCGACGGCCCTTTTGGTTAGTCTGAACCTGTTGTACAGATTCAGTAGTAGAAGGAGAGGTTGTGATGGGAGTCATTTCTACAGTCAATTGTTTGACCGATAAGGCATGAACCTATTTAGTCAATGCTTTGAAGGATACATAATCAACTGAACCTACTATGCCGTCAGCATGTGGTCCATGTTTTGGTCTACCTAGATCAATGTTCGATTGCGGTGCATCACGTACGATCTTGTAAAGGAGCCCAAACTAAGCATAAACCAAGTCTAGTTGCTGGGTCGTTAGAATGGATTATTCTTCTTATGACACCCCAGAAGTAGCTACTTTGTTAGAAACATAAGGAAGGAGTGATTTCAGATACCACTCTAATAAGAATACTGGGGGGTATTGGCCTTAATGAGCCTCTTCCGTCTTCGCCACTCTTGAATGTGATCAGATAAATGTGTGGCTTTGTTTTGTCTAAAGCTAGACAAAAGATCTGTTCCGGCATCGTACCGAACAAGAAGTTGGAAGTGGTTCAAGAAGACTACGTCGAGATCCCGAAAGTTAAAAAAGGTGGCTGCAGGTAAGTCAATGTACCATTTGGCTGCAGCACCAGCTAAGGTTCTTTGTAAAAGTCTCAACCTAACGGAATCTTCATTCAATGAGTTCGAGGAACACCAGAGATGAAAAGTGGTAACATGATCACAAGGATCCTCAATAGTTTTACCCTTGATTTTCGGAATGTCCGAAGCTATCTTAGTGGGAACTGGTGGCCACACAACGTTGTGGCACACAGGATTGTTCGTTAACTTGGAAAGATCTTGAAAATTCAGGGTTTCTAGAAATGGTAAATGAGGTCTATAAGAGGGAATTTGATAAGCTGGGGTCATGAAGCAGGAACCTCCCATGGTTTGACCCATAAACTGTTGGTTAGGGTTTCCCCTAGCCATTTGTTGGTAGGGGTCTCCCCCAACCATCTGCTGGAAAGGGTTGCCCCCAACCATCTGCTGGTTGGGGTTTCCCCTAGCCATCTGTTGTTGTGTGAAAGTGTTGTTGAAATTCCCCCACCCAAATGAAATTGGGTTGTTACCCTGTGTATTTATCCGCTATGGATGGGTGTTAGCCCCGCCATATTGTTGGTTAAAAATATTACCCCCTCCTCCAGAAAACAAAGAAAAAGGGGTATTTCTTGCAGGTATATTATTTTGATTCATATTGTAACCTGCAAAGGTGTTAGAACTAGGGGTAGTCAAGGTGGACGGCGCAATCATGCTACTCATGAAAGGCATAGTTGTAGAGGCATTAATCCCTACATTGGGTGTCGAAATCCAAGTACTAGGTATATGGTATGACTGTTGAGTCACAGGAGGTGGAAAAATGTTCACTGTATTAATGGGTCCAAAAGTAGGGGTAGAGGTGGATGTGAAAGCTGTTGAGCTTGGCATGCCTAACGTACTAGCATTAAAACTGAAGGATGGAGTTGAAACATAAGTTGTCTGTGTTGAAATCGATGTAGCAGTGGAAGGAGGGTTTACAATACTAATATTCGTACCCATTGTGGGAGTTTGTGGGACTCCTTCTTCATCTCTTGTGTTAGTCATAATATTCCCAGGTGTGAAAAAATATGCACTATAGTCGGGTTGCTAGAAACCAACATATACCAGAAGCAGATCATTAAGTCCGTTAAGAGGAGAGTTAAAAGGAGTGTTAAAATCACTCGAAGTGATATCCTCAACCTCAACAGTGTTAAAAATGTGTTGATCCAGGGTTCTAGGTTGTGGTTCACCAAGAACCTCTATTTCACCAGTAGATTCAAAAAGACCACTAGAGTTAGTCCTCCATCGTCGTGGTGGAGATAGTGGCTCCACACTAGGTAGGGGAATGTTTTGCAACCTTTGAGACCTATGAAGCTGTTGGTCTTCCATAGTTATATAAAAATAATGCTAAGTAAAAGCCTAGTGGCCACTAAGACTAAGGGGCAAACAGCATACCACTAAAAAATCCTAAGTAATCAAACCAATCAAACGGATAGAAAATACTCTTGGAAGTAAGTTTGGGAATATTAGAGCCCAGAACAGACTAACTGAGTACTAATGGTTAGTTTCGTGGCATCCACCGGAGGTCCATTGGGTGCAAGCGCTTGAATAACCAAACCACTTTCCTGGGAGTACTGCCAGAGGGTTACCTTCCATGCTTGTCCTAGGTAAAGTGGGAATAACCGCCCACTCTACTTGTGTAGGATGCTAAAGTTCTGATACTAAGGCTACCATACATACGAAATATCCTGGGGAGATAGTTGTCAGCCTAGTCAAAACGCATGGGCAGGGTAGCAAAGCCTGCAGTCCGAAAGAACCCCCGTACGCGAATCGACTCTGGTTTATGGCCAAAAGGTGAATGTGAGGGGGTTATCCTTAACAATTCCGATATCCCACGGCCTCGTGCTTAACTCTTGTTTGAGTAGAGCATCTAGGGTTATTTGATATATATGGGTTTACCTAAATGAAATTTGTACTACGATTTGTGCATAATGAAACTAATTCCGAGCAGCTTAAGGTGTTTTAAGATCAAAACTCTATCCTAAGCTAGTTGGTGTCGTGTATTCCTAAAAAGAAAATGTTTCTAATTTATTTTATTAGAATTCTTTTTAAGGGAACTTTTTACTCAACGGGGTAGTGCATTGTGTGGAAATGGTTTGAGAAAGTAAAGTGCAAAAGAAATAACTTTCAAAGCAACAAAAAGACTCTTTTTCCTTTTTTTCGTTTATGCTCTTTCCAAAATGAAAGCTTAAGCAAACCAAAACAAATCTCTTTTTTCTTTTCTTTTAAAATTCAAAACAAAGTAAACTACGCTACTTCGAAATGATTATAAGCCTTACTACTTTAAACTACCAAACTCATTTTTTGCTTGTTCTGATATATGCGAAAGAAAAAGAACTCGAAAGTGGAAGCGAGTAAGACCTAAAAGAGCAATGTAAGTAAGGAACATAAACTCTAAGGTTCACAACAATCAACTTGATTACATGACAAAGACTTGTCCTACGAATTTTTTAAACAGAAAAAACCTTGGGCTTGGAAGACAAAGTGAAAGGAAAATAAGGATAAGAGACGCTTTAAAATGGAAAGGAAAACTTCAAAAGTTGCTCCAAAGCATCAAGAACCCTAAAAACACTAAGCCAAGCTAACGATAGGAAAGCAAACCAAAGATGACATTACAGTCACAAAAACTCAATTGGAAGCAAACTAAAAGACTTCAACTTACTTGAAACTGAAACTGACAAAGTAATTCGGAAGTGTCTTGTAATGCCCCATAAATTGATAGTTATTAATTAAAAACTCTAATGTGAATTAGATTATCATTGTATTTGCTTATTATCTGTTTGACGAAGATAGATTGATTAAGATGATTGTTATGTGCACATGTGGACTCCAGTGAGGTTGTATGGTAAATGGAATTTACTATTTAATTTTTTAATGGCAATGGATATTTTACTTCATATTGAAAATACAAATTGAATATAGAAAATCCATACGAGGAATGCTAATTTAGCTGTTTGCAAAAGTACTTACATGATTATTTGTAAATGTTGTATTAGTGATATGGATTAACACTTGAAAGAGTTGGGTATGGATATATATATGTTTCATGTTAATGATGAACTATTACACATGTTGATTGGCTATGAGATAGGCGGATTCCTATATTGCAAAGGGGCATGAGATGTATTGAACATCCTGAGTATAATGATGTTATATCAAATTTCATGCTATTTAATTATGAATTCCAATATTTCTATGACTTGTGGGTGAGTGTGAGTTTTGACAGGAATTGTGACTTGCCCAAAGTGGTTTTTCAATGACGGGACCCCTTAGATCAGTGATGGCATAGTATGGTTGATGTAGGACGTTGGCCCTAGTACTATTAGGAGGGGTGGAGGCATTTCCCACCATCGAACCTCTGAAACCCAGAGTCGTGGGAGGGATGTGCTGAGGATGCTCCCATGGATGTGTGATGATGACTAGTGGGTGCTTACTGGGGAAGCTTGGTCGATGTGGTCGATCGACACTTCCACTTATGGGTTATATACATGGTCATACACGTAGTCGAGATTCCATGGTATATTCCAGCAAAGGACGGAATGGTGAGGTCAGGAGATGGAAGTAGTGGTGATTAGGGGGTTGGAGTACTGATGGGATGGATGGGACCAATGATGGATTGGATAGTGTTCTTGATTTTGATTAACTATCGTGATTATATGTTGGATTTCATCACTATGTTTATTTGATTAAATGTCTTATTGCTTCTGTATGAATGATTATGAATGATGAATGATGCATTGTTTAATTGTTCTTCTATGTGTTGTTTGTGATCATGTAATAATGATCTATTAGGAGCATTAAATGTGATTATTAGTACCCACACTTATGACGTGTGCACTGGCCATGCATACACCAATTCGTGAGTACAGGACTATGATTGGTCGATTGATGAATAAATTAATGTGGTTATATTATCTAATAGTAGCTTGGTTGATGAATTGTTGAAAGTATCACTTTTGAGTTGAAAGTATGAGTTTGTTGACTTGTTTAATATGTTTTAGATTTATATAAATTGATTGGATTATTGAAATACATATAATATTATATACAAATAATATAAATTATTTCATAGTATAATATAGTATATGAAAATATCTTATTTGACTTATGTATGAGAGGATAATATAAATAAATGAATAGATAGGATTGCACAAGTTTTTAGAAAAGAGTTGTCATAGTTGCATTTAATGTAGAAGTATGACAAGTGAGACTTTCCAACCATGTGTAATAATATTTTATTAATTTAGATTAAATTGCTATTTTTTTTAGAAAATGAATTTATTAAATGTTGACTATTATTTTGGAATTTATTGATGGATGACGAGGAGTTTTGATATAAATATGAGACTTGAGATTGGAAGGAGGGAGTATTTTCTCTTGAAGGATATTTTGGTAAGAGTTTTGATAGGAAGAGGTATTTTGGATAATTTGGGGTATGAGAAGTTGGGAAGAGTTGGAAGAGTTTGAGAACTCTTGGAAGATTTGATACATAGCCTGCTAGTGCATCATTGTTCTGTTATTTGGGGGTCTTGGGCACGGAAGGCCAGTAGGCCATTTGGATTGGACCGTTCAATAGTTTCCTGGGGCTAGGGGGGCGGCTAGGCCCCTAGTTGGCTGGGAGGTAAAACCATGGTCCTGCTTTTGGGCAATGAAGATGGAAGCAACTCGAGTGGAAGAGGGAAGCTTGCTCAGTTTGGACTCCGTCACCATTCTTATAACAAGGTATTTTTCTTGTGATTTTAAATTGTTTATATGTTGTTGTAAATTATCATATGATGCTATTGCTACATGATTTATGATGTTAATTTATGTTGTGTGAATCACCAATGAATTTTTAAAAATTCTAAGTTGTTTGATGCTATTGCAAAATGCTATATGTCCTTTATATGTTGTTGTGGTTACACGTTGATTATATGATGCTTAGTCAGAAAATCTATGTTTAATTAGATTAAAATTTATAATGCCAATGGAGGCATTGTTAGGATATTTAGACACTTAGGAGTTAGTTAAGATCAACTTGTGTAATATATCCGTTAGGGATAGTGTGTTTCTTTAGTATGCATTAGTATGCATTTGTAAATACTTAATCTGACGGTCATGATATGTTTCCGACATAGAGTGATCCAATGGCTCAACTTCTCTTAGATCAAACCTAACCTTCATCCGTGGCTTAACACCTGATTGGTCCATGATCTCTATTTAAAGAGCATGGAGGGTCATTGTTTAGTTGATCGATTATGAGAAGCTCATTTGTAAGTTTCTTTCTTTGCATAATAAATTGTCCCGTAGAAGCTATTTGGCCGGGGCCGTGGAGTCTTTCCCTCAAGAGGGTTTAAACCACGTCAAAACATCGGTGTGTTGATATGTGATCTGTTTGTGTGAAGTGGTTTCTCTTGGTGTTCGGTCCTTTGGTAGTACCCTGTGTACCCGAACATGTTATCATAGCTTTTATGAAGTGTCGCTTCTGGTTATGATCTAGATCTTGAACTGTTGTTGCCGAAACTCGAAAAGGTTTCTAGTTCTGGATTTTTGTGCATTTCTGGGCTGTGGGAGGTGTTCCACTGCATCCGGAGCGTCATTTCCATTGGGAAATAATTTTTGTTTGATCGAAAACAGTTCCCGGTTGCTCCAGAAAAGCGTATTTCATCAGATTTGAAGGTATAATGTTACAGTGACGCATTTTTTTATTTCGTTTTTTAATAAGAAAAAATCTCATATTTCATTTTTTTTACTGTTAGATTTTTTTTTGGGTTCAGATTGTTGCTTTCCCGTCTGCGTATGCTCTTTGCCGTGCACCTTGAGCGATCTTGGCAAATCAGAAACAGAAAGGGAAAGGGTTTTTCTCGGCTGCGTATGCTCTTTGTCGTGCACCTTGAGCGATCTCGGCAAATCAGAAACAGAGAGAAAACGTAGACTTTCCGGGAAAACTAACAAGATCTAACTCCACAAGTGTGGAAAAGTTTTTTTTGTTTCGTTTTGTGGTCTGTTTTGCAGGAAAAAGGGCAAGCACGCAAACCGAGCAAGAAGAGTAAAAAAAAAACCCCTTCCTCATTCCCATATTTTACATACCTTTTAATCTAGCTCACTTGGTTCAAAGTTACTTTATTCCTTAATAGGTCTTGAGTTCAAGTCTTAGGAAGTTACTTTTAAAAGGAAAGTGCATGCAATTTCTATTTTCAAGTTACTTTATTGTAAAAGTGCATCTCACTTAAATAATAAAAAATAAAAATACAAGTGAGTCACTTAAGTTTTTTTTTATTGTTGCACTATTTAAAAGTAATATCATTGTAAAAGTGAAATCACTTATTTTACAAAAGTGGTTCACTTAAAGCAACTTTCTTGTAAAGTGATTGTCAAAAGGTTCATCTTGGGAAGAAGGGGGTTCATTTTTTTTTGCTGGACATTCTCTAGCTGCCACGTCACTATTGGGGACATCTTCAACAGTTTCTTTGTTCAAGCATAAATTCATCATATGGAGTCAGTTTTCAGTGCGGTTTTTTTTAAACCGCCTATTTTTTTGAGCTCTTCACATCCAGACTATTGGTTTATTCTTTTACAGCCATTAATTTACAAATATGGCCGCCCATTGTGATATTCTACTTAACAGTTCCAACTATTTCTCATGGAAATCTCGTATGGAGGATGTTCTACGAAGTAGGGAACTTTTCAGAATTACCACAGGGAAAGAAAAAGAACCCACTGATGATGATAAGAAAATAAAATGGGCAAATAGATGTGATGAAGCTCGTGGATTGATTGGGATGTCAATCTCTACTGATTTGCGATACCACATATCTGGAATTGATGAACCTAATACTGCTTGGGAAAAGTTGGAATCTGTGTTTGGTAAACACAATGAAATTCGAGGTCACCAACTCGAAAATGAGTTGATTTATTTAAATCCAAGGGACTTTTCATGCATTCAAGATTATTTATCTAAGTACAAAACTCTCAATCTCTTATGTGCAGAATGTAAGATTGAGAGGGAAGACAAACAATGCATTTATCATATTCTTTCCAAACTTGGACCTGCATATTCTTTTTTTGTATCTATATTTTACTCCATGAAAACATCCTTGAATGCAGCTAGCTATCAAGAGCCTAGTCTTGAATCCTTTTGTGATTCCTTGATTAGGGAACAAGATAAACTCATTCATCTTGGAATAATCAACAATGCAAATACATCTGGGAAAGCCTTATTGTCCCAACAGAAAGAAAAGTCCAACCCTCCCAAGAAACAAATTTTCGCAATAATAAGTCAAACAAGGGTCCAAAACCCTCTCAGTCAACTCCTTCTTTAAAAAATGACAAAGGATCCAAGCCAAAAGGCAAGAAGACTGAGCGTCATTGCAACTATTGCGGGAAAGATAATCATGATGAATCTAAGTGTTTCAAGAAGATGGCAGCCTAGATTCGCCTTCAGAATCTGTCTCTCATGGACATGCACTTTGTGCATCTGGTTATTCTTATAATGCATCTTCTTCTTCTAATTCAAATGAATGGCTCATTGATTCTGGAGCATCTTATCATATGGCTAAGGATCAAGCCATCTTTTCTACTATGCATGAATGTAACACCAAACAAATATTTGTTGGTGATGATAGATCTCTAAGTGTTGTAGGAGTTGGAACAGTTGTAGTAGATAATGGTCATTTTAGTGATGTACTATGTGTTCCAAGAATTTCCTGCAATTTGTTATCAGTCTATCAGATCACTCATTCTGGTGAAGGTAAAACTGTGACCTTTACACCTCACCAAGTTGTAATCAAGGATTTTTAAAGATCCTCAACAGGTTCTAGCTACCGGAATTGTTGATGATATTACCAGGTTGTACAAGTTTAACAACTTTGGGTCATCACCTTTCCCTTCAGTTTTTGTTGCTCATAGTGATAACTTGAGCAAATTTTGGCATGAGCGATTTGGTCACTTAAATTATCGCTCATTGCAACAACTATGTAAAGAAAATATGGTGACAGGTCTTTCGATGGTATCTTGCAGAGATGGTGTTTGTTCCGGTTGTGTACTCGGAAAACATCATCGGGATAGTTTTCACAAACGTGCCTCTTGGCACGCCTCGGTTCCCTTGGAGCTTGTGCATAGTGACTTGTGTGGTCCTCTTCCATCTGCTTCCTTTTCTGGTTTCAAATATTTCTTAACTTTCATTGATGATTACACCAGACGCACTTGGGTTTATTTCCTAAAACTTAAGAGCGAAGTATTTAACATGTTCTTGTCCTACAAGGCCCTTGTTGAAAAACAATCTGGTCATCAAATTATTAAGTTAAGATCTGACAATGGAGGAGAATATGTTAACAAACAGTTCACTACTTTCTGCATTGAACAAGGCATCCAACAACAGCACACTGTTCCATATACACCAGAACAAAATGGTGTAGCTGAGCGGAAGAACCGCACTTTAAAAGAAATGGCTAATTGTATGATCCAATCTAAGGGACTAAGTCTTCAATTTTGGGTTGAAGCCATTAATTGTGCAAATTACATAGTTAATCGCACCCCCACAAAAGCATTACAAGGTATAACACCGGAAGAAGCATGGAGTAAAATTAAACTTGATGTAAGTCACTTTCGTGTGTTTGGTAGTGAAGCATGGGCTCACATTCCGGATGAAAAACGGAAAGCATTGCAGCCTAAAAGTGAAAAGTGCATATTTGTTGGATATTCTGAAGATGTAAAATGTTATAGACTTCTTCAACCACATTCTCATGCTATAATCATTAGAAGAGATGTTAAATTTGATGAAAATATCTTGGCCTGCGAGCCTAACTCGGCGATTGTGCCATCTTTGGCCTGGGAGATTGATTCGGCGTTTGTGCCTTCTTCTTCTTCTTCCAACTTCCTTGACAGGTTTCCAACTCTAGTTTCTGATGATGACAGTGAGGATGAAAATCCACCTCCGTGTGCTCATGTTCCTCCAGTTGCACCAGCATAAGTGCTTCCTCAATGGGTCCGTTCAACATGTGAAGTAGCTGGTGATCTTGCCGGTGATCCTAGAGATCAACGTCGAACACGTTCTCAGTTTCAGCGAGCCTCTTCTCTTTTGGCTCAAGTTTCCGAGAATCATGATCCAGAAACTTTTGCAGAAGCTTCAGGGAATCCAAATTGGGATGCAGCCATGGATGAAGAATATCGTTCCTTAATGGCGAACGATACTTGGGATCTTGTACCTCTTCCAAAAGGAAGAAAACTTGTCAGATGTAAATGGGTCTACAGAACTAATTATGCATCAGATGGAAGTGTTGAAAGACTTAAGGAAAGGTTAGTTTCCAAAGGTTTTTCCCAAGTTGAAGGGATTGACTACAATGAAACCTTTTCTCCCGTCGCAAAAATGAACTCCATCCGCCTTGTTCTTTCCCTTGCAGCCTTACACAACTGGGAAGTCCATCAAATGGATGTCAAGTCTGCCTTCTTACATGGTGATTTACAGGAGGAAATTTACATGGAACAACCTCATGGCTATGTTCAGAATAAAATTTCATAAAATTTAAAACTTTTCTAAGTGCCTAAAATGCCACTTAAATATATGCGGAACCATAAAGTGTGGGTTTACATTCTTTAAATATTGCTTACAAATAATTATAACTCTTCGAATACATAACTCTTCTAAATTCAACACATGGTTTTCTTCCTTTGAACCAATTAACTCTTCATATTTGTGCACCAGATACAACCTTAAAAACCATAGACCAAGAAACCATAGACAACTATATTTAAGCCCCATATTTCTTTTAATCAATTCATTCAGTTATTCGTCAAATTAATAAAATGCACTTCAAGATGTTAATTCATTTTCAAGAAGCATACACATCTTTTATCAGTTAATTGTACCAATACAACAACCTAAATGGTAACAACATAAGCCTAATCATAAGGGAAACATATTAGCAATATACAACATATAAACAACCAACTTTCTAACTGAATCGTATACTTCAAAGTAATCATAAACATTTTTAAGGACAGAAACAAGTACTCATACATAAGACACATTGAAAAACACCATAGAAATCATAGGAGACAAAATATAACGTGGTTCACCCGTACACGGGCTAGTCCACAAAAGTTTGTGTGTGTATTATTTAACTATTCCCAAAGGAATTACATTCTCGCAACATGATTGTTGCTATCTTCCTAAAATCATATGACCCAATTACTATTCTACATTTACTTGACAACCCTTAAATGGTCTTATACACAAGCTTGAAGTTTCTTCATACCACTAGGGCTTTACCCCTCTTCATGGTCATATACAAAAAGAGTATATAACAACCGAGGTTTCTACTAAGAGAAAACATATATAGAGTTGATATATGAACTAAGGACATCTCCCATTTCTTTAGACATAATAAGAATATGTTTATATATACTTTTCAACATTTGAATTAAAGGACCTCTCTCTTTGTTTTATTCTTACATTAAGAAGTTATATACTTTTCCTTATAAAAACTTAAGGATATCTTTAACTTAGCCTCTATTACCAAGAGTTCTAAAATATACATTTCTTTTTAGGGGATTTTCCTCCTATGGTATTTATTTATTCTAAAGGATTATATATTTTAATAATAGTAATGCCTTTCCAAGTCCAAAATTACTTTATGAGTTATAACCTTTAACATTCACTTATCCTAAGTGAATGTATTTACAATATTATCCTCATTAAAAAGGCAACACTTTATTTTTAGCCTAAGCCATTTATATGTTCTTTTATTTCAAGAATTTATATAATGCAGGCTTGTTCCCTCTATAGTCTTCACTTAAAAACTTTTGGTGATGGAGGATTTACAATTAAAGAAAAAGAAGTTGGCGTCTCTATTAAGTCGACTCCATATTCAACCATATATTTATATAAATTTATTTAAGGTTTCTTCTAGCGACGATACAATCAACCTTCATGTAATATGCTAAAACATACACCCGTATGTACTAAAGCATACAGTCTACAGAGTACATGCAATTCGTTGAGATCCTATTCAATTGCATAATCCAGAAATACGCTTCCAACGGTAAGACAAAACTTGTGAATAAATAACTTATACAAAATATTTTAATTTAAACGCAGTCATCCGAAAGGTTAAGATTATATATATATATAACCGTTAAAGTGTACAGGCATTAACACCTTCATAGATATAGATCAAGATTCATTAGCAACATAGGTATGAGTAAACCGAGATCTAATAAAAATGTATGCAGCGTTAATACATACATGAAATGTTAAGTAAAGGAGTGTATGCGCCCTTCATAATGCTAGCATGCGATTAAACTAGAAACAAGGATGAATATCAAAATCAGGATTTACTATGAATAATATGACCTTTCAATAAAATCGAGCAGAGGCTAAAATAAAACAGAGGTAATCAACAACACCGTCGAAAACTTGTATACACAGTATTATGGCTAGATTGGAACTAACTCTATCCATCCAGGGGTTAGTCTAAAAGAAGAGTTATTTATATATCATTTCCCCGATCTCTATTAACGTAAAGATCTTACCAATCTAAAATTATTGACTGACGGTAATGATCTGCGGAGATGATAATTACAAAAATATTTAAAGAACACTACTATTACTGGATACGCTCTAGATTTCACCGATCTGGGCATTTTCATTTCACAGAGTTTACAAATAAACATTTCAGAATATTTAAAGGAATACTACGCAAATCTTCGTAAGGATTGGCCACTATGCTAAGATCGCTTCTCAACCAAAGATCATATCTAAAACTCTGTCAATGTTTTTGCTAGAGATCCATTTTATAAACCATTAAAATTTCTTTTCCAGAAATCCAATATGTGTAAACATTTATCCTATTTAGCTAAAGATCGGATCTATAAAAGATTTATCCCCATCTTAACTCAAGAAGAAAATTCAGCTTTGTATAATTAAAATGCACTATTCCTAACGGGATGTACCTCTGCACAAATATACGAGCTACTCCAGCAAAAAGATTAGTTACTTCAACGCCGAATTATAACATCGTCATGCATAGGTTACTTGTTTCAAAAATACACGTTTAGCGTAGAGCTTACCTGTTCTTCTTCGCCAGATTTTCCCCTTACTCCAGCGTTTGTTTTTCCACCACGGAGCTCTGATGTCCTTTCCTTTTCAGAAAATAATTCAGCCAAGGTGTCTCTCGGCCTCTACCTCTTGTAGACTCCTTCCTCTGCCCTAGAACTGGCTGCGATTTAACCGGTAGCCTTTCATAGATCAACGATCTCCGCAATAAGACAAGTCTGAAACCCTCTATGTAGAGTTTGATATTATTCGGGATAGCCAGGGAATCGAGATGCTGCAACCGTAGAGACAAACCCTATCGCTTGGCTTAGTCAGCCAGTCACTCCCCTCAACATATCACTTTCGAAAGAACTCCCCAATCTCACAACCGGATCCCCCTCCTCGCCTTCTATCCCCTTCCAATCCATAACTCCCTCTTAATAAAGCCCTTCCTAATTTCAGTTGTTACTTCCACATTGGCGTAGATGTGTCAATCGCCTGGGCAGATCCATTCAATTTTTTCCCGAAGGATCCGCCCCCACTCATGCGAATGGAGAGTAATGGGTAGGTAAAATAAATAAAACTGTTTAAGGGAGTGCTCGTCACAATGGAGACATACTCAAATTATGGGAGGAGTGGACATGTGGAGATAGTTCTCCTTCACAAGATTTCTATCACATGTCCTTTTAATGACTTAGCTTCCAAGTGGCAGAAGCACTCGATCCACTCCTTTAGGAAGTTAATGATTCACCATAGACGTGTTCTAAAACACTTTAGAAAAGATTTCAAATCTTTCCCTTTTCAATCCAAGTATAACTAAATTCGTTCTCTCTTAAATATTCAATATCCCTCATGGTTGGGTATTATTATAAACTCTTAATACATTTGTCTATGTGATTCTTCCATAATGCTACTAGTATGACCTTGTAGTAAATGCCTATGCATATTGTTATCTCTTATTTGCTTTTGTAACAATACCACCATGCTTCCATACATATTTATTCTCATAATATGTTTTATTAAAAGGTGGTCTTTCCCTTTCCATAATGTATATATATAGATAATATTATATATATATATGTGTGTGTGTGTGTTTACTAATAACTTAACATCTCAAAGAGTGATTTATACTTATACATGATGGCTTATAAGCTTAAGTGTTACAAAAATAAGTTAGGCTTATCAACACATATTTACCTTAGGTGGATTTCTTTAGGATTTTTAGAATGATCTCCTCTAGCTTCTCACCGTCAAAGGTCTACGATTTAGAACATGACTTTTATGGCTCCCTAGCCATCTTACCTTTCTTCTTGGTGGTTTTAGTTACTTTATTGTTTAATCGCATTACCGTACTAAATCTCTTAAGCTTAAAATAAGACTTAAAAACATGACACTAGCTCGAGGTCCATTGGTGGGGCCTTGGCCTTGAGCTCCTCACGAGGGTCGTTTACACAAATACACTTATATTTTACAAAAATAAGAATAATTAGGGTCAAATTGGAGGGATGTTACATCCTCCTCCCCTTAAGGATAACACCGTCCTCGGTGTTCAATCAGTTTGTTTTCTACGTCCATTCATCATCTTTTGCTTACTTTTGCTCTTAAGGTTTGGTAGTCTTTACATCTTTGCGATTCCGCAAGCTCTTTTTCTTTGTAACCTGCACATTGTACAACTTGTACAAGATTTTTCAATATTTTTCAGTATAACATAAGTATACAAAATTTCAAAACACTAAATGTTCATCATTTTTCCTCTTCTTGAAGGAATATTTTGCTTATTCCAGCATTCATAATATTCATACATGAATACATGTAATAGTCTAACTACAAGATAAATCATTTGCTTAAATCATAAAACAATTCTTTCAACTGAACTTTGTAATCACCAACCTCTTTGTACTTACGCAATCATGGAGACTTGCATACAAAACTCTTTATGTATTTTCTGCAATCGTGAAGACTTGCCATACCAAAACCCTTTATGTATTTCCGCAATCATGGAGACTTGCCATACAAAAACATGAGTCCTCTGTAACTCAGCCGAAAAACCTCTGCATACAGCAGAAATATGACAGTCTTACTCTGCGACTCATTACATAGCTTTCCCTCATCGAATCTTCTTGTGGGCTCAGTTCTAACACCACAAGGAAAAAGTTTAGTCTCCTCAGAGAACCTCTTATGTGCTTCGTTCTAACAACACAAGGAAAAATCGTGAGCCCTTCCTCTGCTCAATTCGATGGTTATAAAGTTTGCCTAGGACTTTTGGGTCAGTATAACATTCAACGAGCTTCCCACCTGCTCTGTTCCACTTCCATGGGGAACATGACTACAATTTTAGGGAAGTTGCACCCTGCAACAGCTAGTAAGTGAGTGCAAGATGCAGCCTCTACTTGAGTTCAAGAAATATTATTTTCCCCTCAAATCTTCTCATTTGAGTCCGAGAATTTTACTTAGTAACAATCATTTAGTATTTCTTGTATTCCACATGCGACAAAATAGCCACAAAATATTTAATGAATATTTTCATCTATTTACCATCATATTCTATGCATTTTGATGATAACACATCATCAATCATAAGTCTTATCACCAATCATGATTCATAAAATCCTGTAAATAACATGTAAAGAAAATCATTACTTACTTTTGAGCAACATAGCTCAACTTATCTGTATAAGTCAACGTCCCTTTTTGATTATGTCATCAGTTGGGATTAAGTTCACTTCCTGAAATATTAGTATAAGGATAAGTTTCTCTGCTTCAATTGCTCATCTTCTGAACATATTAGTTCCATAGCATTTATACGCATGCTCATTTACTTGTGCATCCTCTTCATTTCATCCTGACGCAAACTCTTTTGCTTAACAAATAAACATGTTAGTTTCATAATTTAAAACAGCTAGTTGTACTTAGATTCATTTCAAATTGAATACTTTTTGAACCTTTAACAAAATGATGATACTCATCAATAGTGTATTCAAGTAATTTTTGAACTTCACTTTCTAATTCCTCATATTCATTTTAACATGCTTAGTTCTAAACATGACACATTTTATTGAAACACATTAGGATCTATAGGAGTATAAACCATCCTAAATGATGACCCTATTATGCATTCTACGGTAATGAAATGCCTTTATTTACAATATCTCAATAATCTAGCCCATAACTTGGGATATCCTACCACTTCATATGGATGTATAAAAATGACTTCACATTGATATAAAGTAACTTCAAATATACGTAAAGGTAACTTCACATATATAAGAATATATATACTGCACTTTTAGTTAAGGTCAAAGTATTATCATTAACATCCAACATCAAAAACAATTCTTCTTAACAAGGGTCAACCAAATCTTATCAAATTGAAGATACACAATACTCACATATCAAATTAGATTTGCATATCAACTACTTTGCTTTAATAACTGAAATACTCATCTTTACTCCTTTGGGAAACTTTGAAGTTTGAAATTTTGAATGACATTGCCCCTCGTCCATTCCAGTTCCATGCATCCAGAAACAAAAGAACAATTTGATTAGTCAATTTTCATACCTATTTATTTCATGTTGAGCCCATCAGGCCCGAGTGTTGTAACCTAATGCTCTGATACCATATGTCACGAACCCAAAAATTTCATAAAATTTAAAACTTTTCTAAGTGCCTAAAATGCCACTTCAATATATGCAGAACCATAAAGTGTGGGTTTACTTTCTTTAAATATTGCTTACAAATAATTATAACTCTTCGAATACATAACTCTTTTAAATTCAACACATGGTTTTCTTCCTTTGAACCAATTAACTCTTCATATTTGTGCACCAGATACAACCTTAAAAACCATAGACCAAGAAACCATAGACAACTATATTTAAGCCCCATATTTCTTTTAATCAATTCATTCAGTTATTCGTCAAATTAATAAAAATGCACTTCAAGATGTTAATTCATTTTCAAGAAGCATACACATCTTTTATCAGTTAATTGTACCAATACAACAACCTAAATGGTAACAACATAAGCCTAATCATAAGGGAAACATATTAGCAATATACAACATATAAACAACCAACTTTCTAACTGAATCGTATACTTCAAAGTAATCATAAACATTTTTAAGGACAGAAACAAGTACTCATACATAAGACACATTGAAAAACACCATAGGAATCATAGGAGACAAAATATAACGTGGTTCACCCGTACACGGGCTAGTCCACAAAAGTTTGTGTGTGTATTATTTAACTATTCCCAAAGGAATTACATTCTCGCAACATGATTGTTGCTATCTTCCTAAAATCATATGACCCAATTACTATTCTACATTTACTTGACAACCCTTAAATGGTCTTATACACAAGCTTGAAGTTTCTTCATACCACTAGGGCTTTACCCCTCTTCATGGTCATATACAAAAAGAGTATATAACAACCGAGGTTTCTACTAAGAGAAAACATATATAGAGTTGATATATGAACTAAGGACATCTCCCCTTTCTTTAGACATAATAAGAATATGTTTATATATACTTTTCAACATTTGAATTAAAGGACCTCTCTCTTTGTTTTATTCTTACATTAAGAAATTATATACTTTTCCTTATAAAAACTTAAGGATATCTTTAACTTAGCCTCTATTACCAAGAGTTCTAAAATATACATTTCTTTTTAGGGGATTTTCCTCCTGTGGTATTTATTTATTCTAAAGGATTATATATTTTAATAATAGTAATGCCTTTCCAAGTCCAAAATTACTTTATGAGTTATAACCTTTAACATTCACTTATCCTAAGTGAATGTATTTACAATATTATCCTCATTAAAAAGGCAACACTTTATTTTTAGCCTAAGCCATTTATATGTTCTTTTATTTCAAGAATTTATATAATGCAGGCTTGTTCCCTCTATAGTCTTCACTTAAAAACTTTTGGTGATGGAGGATTTACAATTAAAGAAAAAGAAGTTGGCGTCTCTATTAAGTCGACTCCATATTCAACCATATATTTATATAAATTTATTTAAGGTTTCTTCTAGCGACGATACAATCAACCTTCATGTAATATGCTAAAACATACACCCGTATGTACTAAAGCATACAGTCTACAGAGTACATGCAATTCGTTGAGATCCTATTCAATTGCATAATCCAGAAATATTCTTCCAACGGTAAGACAAAACTTGTGAATAAATAACTTATACAAAATATTTTAATTTAAACGCAGTCATCCGAAAGGTTAAGATTATATATATATATAACCGTTAAAGTGTATAGGCATTAACACCTTCATAGATATAGATCAAGATTCATTAGCAACATAGGTATGAGTAAACCGAGATCTAAGAAAAATGTATGCAGCGTTAATACATACATGAAATGTTAAGTAAAGGAGTGTATGCGCCCTTCATAATCCTAGCATGCGATTAAACTAGAAACAAGGATGAATATCAAAATCAGGATTTACTATGAATAATATGACCTTTCAATAAACTCGAGCAGAGGCTAAAATAAAACAGAGGTAATCAACAACACCGTCGAAAACTTGTATACACAGTATTATGGCTAGATTGGAACTAACTCTATCCATCCAGGGGTTAGTCTAAAAGAAGAGTTATTTATATATCATTTCCCCGATCTCTATTAACATAAAGATCTTACCAATCTGAAATTATTGACTGACGGTAATGATCTGCGGAGATGATAATTACAAAAATATTTAAAGAACACTACTATTACTGGATACGCTCTAGATTTCACCGATCTGGGCATTTTCATTTCACAGAGTTTACAAATAAACATTTCAGAATATTTAAAGGAATACTACGCAAATCTTCGTAAGGATTGGCCACTATGCTAAGATCGCTTCTCAACCAAAGATCATATCTAAAACTCTGTCAATGTTTTTGCTAGAGATCCATTTTATAAACCATTAAAATTTCTTTGCCAGAAATCCAATATGTGTAAACATTTATCCTATTTAGCTAAAGATCGGATCTATAAAAGATTTATCCCCATCTTAACTCAAGAAGAAAATTCAGCTTTGTATAATTAAAATGCACTATTCCTAACGGGATGTACCTCTGCACAAATATACGAGCTACTCCAGCAAAAAGATTAGTTACTTCAACGCCGAATTATAACATCGTCATGCATAGGTTACTTGTTTCAAAAATACACGTTTAGCGTAGAGCTTACCTGTTCTTCTTCGCCAGATTTTCCCCTTACTCCAGCGTTTGTTTTTCCACCACGGAGCTGTGATGCTCCTTTCCTTTTTCAGAAAATAATTCAGCCAAGGTGTCTCTCGGCCTCTACCTCCTGTAGACTCCTTCCTCTGCCCTAGAACTGGCTGCGATTTAACCGGTAGCCTTTCATAGATCAACGATCTGCGCAATAAGACAAGTCCGAAACCCTCTATGTAGAGTTTGATATTATTCGGGACAGCCAGTGAATCGAGATGCTGCAACCGTAGAGACAAACCCTATCGCTTGGCTTAGTCAGCCAGTCACTCCCTTCAACATATCACTTTCGAAAGAACTCCCCAATCTCACAACCGGATCCCCCTCCTCGCCTTCTATCCCCTTCCAATCCATAACTCCCTCTTAATAAAGCCCTTCCAAATTTCAGTTGTTACTTCCACATCGGCGTAGATGTGTCAATCGCCTGGGCAGATCCATTCAATTTTTTCCCGAAGGATCCGCCCCCACTCATGCGAATGGAGAGTAATGGGTAGGTAAAATAAATAAAACTGTTTAAGGGAGTGCTCGTCACAATGGAGACATACTCAAATTATGGGAGGAGTGGACATGTGGAGATAGTTCTCCTTCACAAGATTTCTATCACATGTCCTTTTAATGACTTAGCTTCCAAGTGGCAGAAGCACTCGATCCACTCCTTTAGGAAGTTAATGATTCACCATAGACGTGTTCTAAAACACTTTAGAAAAGATTTCAAATCTTTCCCTTTTCAATCCAAGTATAACTAAATTCGTTCTCTCTTAAATATTCAATATCCCTCATGGTTGGGTATTATTATAAACTCTTAATACATTTGTCTATGTGATTCTTCCATAATGCTACTAGTATGACCTTGTAGTAAATGCCTATGCATATTGTTATCTCTTATTTGCTTTTGTAACAATACCACCATGCTTCCATACATATTTATTCTCATAATATGTTTTATTAAAAGGTGGTCTTGCCCTTTCCATAATGTATATATATAGATAATATTATATATATATATATATGTGTGTGTGTGTGTTTACTAATAACTTAACATCTCAAAGAGTGATTTATACTTATACATGATGGATTATAAGCTTAAGTGTTACAAAAATAAGTTAGGCTTATCAACACATATTTACCTTAGGTGGATTTCTTTAGGATTTTTAGAATGATCTCCTCTAGCTTCTCACCGTCAAAGGTCTACGATTTAGAACATGACTTTTATGGCTCCCTAGCCATCTTACCTTTCTTCTTGGTGGTTTTAGTTACTTTATTGTTTAATCACATTACCGTACTAAATCTCTTAAGCTTAAAATAAGACTTGAAAACATGACACTAGCTCGAGGTCCACTGGTGGGGCCTTGGCCTTGAGCTCCTCACCAGGGTCGTTTACACAAATACACTTATATTTTACAAAAATAAGAATAATTAGGTTCAAATTGGAGGGATGTTACATCTGGACCTATTACTTGGGCTTGTAATAAACAACAAGCTCTTGCTCTTTCTTCAGCAGAGGCAGAATATCGAGCAGCAGTTAATGCTAGTCAGGAAGCTTTATGGCTTCGACAGATCCTTTCAGAGTTTGGATTCGAGCAACAACAACCTACTCCACTTTGGTGCGACAATCAAAGTGCCATCAAGCTTGCCAAAGATCCAGTTCTACATGAACGAATCAAACACATTGAGCTACATATGCACTTCATCATAAATCTTGTTCATGATCATGTTCTTGAAGTGCTTTTTTGCCCTACAGATGACCAAGTTGCAGACATCTTCACGAAGTCTCTTACAGAAGCGAAGTTTTCTAGACTTCGATCTATGTTAGGAGTTCAAGAACTTGTCATTAAGGGGGGATAGGCTCTAATGCCTCCTTCCTTCTCCTAAGAGTGTCACTTTTGTAAATCCTTCAATCCTATCCGAAGTTGTTCTTAAGGGGGGGTGTTAGGATATTTAGACACATAGGAGTTAGTTAAGATAAACTTGTGTAATATATCCGTTAGGGATAGTGTGTTTCTTTAGTATGCATTAGAATGCATTTGTAAATACTTAATCCGACGGTCACGATATGTTTCCAACATAGAGTGATCCAACGGCTCAACTTCTCTTAGATCAAACCTAACCTTGATCCGTGGCTTAACACCCGATTGGTCCATGATCTCTATTTAAAAAGCATGGAGGGTCATTGTTTAGTTGATCGATTATGAGAAGCTCATTTGTAAGTTTCTTTCTTTGCATAATAAATTGTCCCGTAGAAGCTATTTGGCCGGGGCCGTGGAGTGTTTCCCTCAAGAGGGTTTAAACCACGTCAAAACATCGGTGTGTTGATCTGTGATCTGTTTGTGTGAAGTGGTTGCTCTTGGTGTTCGTTCCTTTGGTAGTACCCTGTGTACCCGAACAGGCATTACACATGGTATCAAAGCTCTTGGTTCAAAAACTGGAACTTGAAGGGCTTGCATCAACTTGAAAAGGAATAAATGTGAAATATGAATTTCCATTGTAAATGAAGACGTAAACTTAAATTGTTTTGGGTATGTTAATATTTACAGGTTCTAAGTACTCTTAAGCCTGTAAAATTTTTAGTTTTATGCAAACAGAGAATAAATATTTAGGGATTGTCAGTACTAAGTCTCTAAAACTATTTGGTATATTCTCCATTATGAGGTAAGAGTTGGAACGGAATAACAAGGTTTACTTGTGTTTGAAATGTTGACGGGTTATTGATACTGAGAAGCCTACGAGACATAGAAAAACTCCTTATGGGTTCTGTAGACAAAGTACTTAAACTTTTGGTTATATGTGTTTGTGAAGTCTGAGTATACCCACAAACATATACAACAACATTCTTCACAGTGAAGTCAGAGTTGGATCAAACTGAGAAGGCTTATGTGTGTAATATTTAAGGATTCTCAATACTGATAAACATGAGTTTCCTACGAGAAGTAGTGGAAAATCTTCAATAAAACAGAATCTCATGGTCTGCAATAGTCTTCAATGAATGCTCTCTAATACCAATAAACCTTCTGTTGCACTAAGAGTAGATGGAATGAATGTTTTGAATTTCTATGAGTCTTCTAATCTCATCATTGCTATTTCCAGTGGATTCAACACCAACCACCTAATCTTTGAAGTTGTTGCGAAGCAAGCCTAGCGCAGATGGTTAGCAGGGGTTGCCTCGCGCAGATGGCTAGCAGGGGCTACCAAAAAACGTCGCAGCCACCTCCTGGGTTAGCGTCTACTGCACTGTGCTTAGTTCTGCTCGCAATATTGCCGATACATTAAAAATAAAAATAAATAAAACTCTCTTGATAAGTAAATCAATCTCCGGAAACTATCTCTGAATCTCTGTTAACTTAGCAAAATAAATTTTGATTGAGAGACTTCAAATTCAATCATACAGTCTTTGATTTCTAACATCCCAATAAGCTTCCGGTGCAATTAAATTTAACTCATGCCATCTTTGACATTCCCTCCAGGGTTTCCATCATTCCCATATATATCTTTTTGTTTGATGATGATTCCCATGCGGTCTAGAGTTTGATATAACTCCAACGATTATCTTCCAATGTGGAAAATTGCAAAGCTCCTTTAGCTATGCTTGACTGCTTTATTTCATGGTTTTAGAAATGGAAAAATCTCAAAAATTATATTTGTAACCTATTCTTTTAGTCTTCATCGAAAAGGGAATTACCCTCCTTGCTTATGGGTAGTAAGACCTGAGGGCCCAACAACCTTGAAAAGGCATAATGCTCTTAACTATGAGGATTTTATAGGAAAATAATTTATGAAAGTAAGCTAAAGAGAGGCGCATCTTAAGTTTAATTCCCCTAATTTTTCATTGGTGTGAATATTTCTTTTGAGTATGCAGGTAAACCATTAGTGGAGTGGTCTCTCATAAGAGAATTGAAAGCATACAATGGTCAATTTGCGTATATAAATTTGTGAAATCCTTAGAGTAGTCTCTAAGGATCATTCATCTTTACACAAATGATACAGTATTTTGAGACAAATTCATCGGATCATTTAAACAAAGAAATGAACTTACAAACTTCCCGAATGAAGATTACAATAGGCGAAGCCCAATCCATGATAATATCATAAAATAAAATAAAATAAAATAAATTGTTTAAAAGAGCCTAAACTCCAATGTATAGATAAACTATAGATTAGCATAGTCTTTTGTGAACTACTTAGAGCTAAACGCAACCATGCAAAGGGGATCAAGATGACAGAATAGTCACTGCCATCTGGTATTTGCCTCTCCAAAAGAAAATGGTGGAAAAATTGAATGATTGTTGTTTTCGGAGCAATAATGAACCACATGAAAAGCATATATGATATTGTTACATATGGTGTCATGAAAAGCATATATGATATTTGTACATATTTTTACATATGGTGTCAGCAGTAGTGTAAATGGCAGCCTGATTGATTCTGTTTCATGCCATAAGGAAAGCAAGCTTTGCAAGTTACGAGTCAAGTGTTATGTGCGGGTTGTTGAACCAAAAGGTAAAGATCAGACTTTTGGGGTCCTGAGCAAAAAATGGTAGGGAAATGGATAGTTTTCGGTATTTCTTATATAATATACTAAATCATTACACATGGTATCATCAGTCTATCTGTATGCTAAGTGTAGATGGGACTGGTAGGGTTCAAAAAATACCAATGTTTCCACGCTTGGCAGCTCTTAAAATCATAAAATCATGAGGATTGCACCCTATGAACAATAAAAAAAGGGAAGAAATCCATTGACTATCCAGAATGAAACCGACTGTAAAATAAATAGAAGCATTAAGTTGAACTGCTGTAGCTGCAATGCAACGATTGATGTTGCCATCAAATCATATAAATGCTAGGATGAACACGTTTGACAAATGCGTTTAAATTGCATTCACTAAGTCCAGTAATTCATGAAATGAAGTAAATTATTTATGGGTCAGGGTTATTAAATAGTATCTCATGGATTTCCAAATGAATGTGGATTATATCGCTATCCCTCGGGAGTTAGCACCTTAACATCTGCAGCTTTCTTGATAAGCATATCATCAATTCCACACAACACATTAACAATCTAATCATTTACAGACAGTAAATGCAAACGTAATGCTCGATTGCAACTTGAATGCTTCTCAAATCTCGATGGCTTTGAGCTGCATTAGTTGACTAAATGACACATTTGAATGATTTGTACATTTACAATCACAAATTGATGGATGTCGAGTCTCCATGACTACACGTAACATATTTTTGCGTGCATATGACATGAAGTGGCACAACATGGAAGGAAGGGTATTATTAATGAATTTAAAAGCCAACAATATTTTGATGTCTTGCTAGTTGCTATGACTACGCTCAGAAAGTCGGCTGAAAAAAGACTACGCTCATAAAGGCTCCTATCACATGTTTCTTAAGTACGGTACCTTTTTGAATAAATAATCTTGGATGGAGTGAAATTAATTATAATGACTTGACTGAATCAAAACTTTAAAATCCTAGATTGGCTTGAAATAAATTGTTTCATTTCAATAGTATATCCAAGCAGTGGTGGATAGTACAGTCAGTATTTGAACTAGGCATCATTTTAAGTTGACTAAGCCATACTTCATTAAATGATGTAGATTCATTTCTGTCTTCTTTAGACTATGAGATGCCCACTCTATAATTTAAAAATTCCTAAAGTTTCCTATACTAGTACGCGCCTCATGGTGGGATATGACTCCTAGTCATAGGAATCACCTCAATCCTTAGGTCGCATTTCATATAATGTTATTTCAATACAATTCATATTACTAAACTATATTACAATTCATATTACTAAACTTTTTTTTTCACATGAAAAAATCTATACTTTATTGAAAGTAAAATTCATATTACTAAACTATATTAGCGTGGTGGCATTATAGTATTATTAATAATACAAAGTATTATTTTTAAAGTTTAAATAAGGTTTTTGGGTTAGATACAAAAGTTTTTTCCTTAAGCCAATTCGAATCCTCACTTAGAGTTACTACCTAGTCCAAGTTCCAAGATAAGCATCGAGCAGTAAGGTGAATACCTACAGAGAAACCAATGGGTCCATGTTTAAATGAGGTAATGTTTTTTTTTTGTGTATATATAAGTAATTATGGTTTTGCTTTTATAATGAAGTGTTGGTTTTATCAGTTGGTATTGCTTATTAATATATGCACCTGAGTTACACTTCATTTTCCTTTGATATTAAGTGGACCAAAGATCTAGTGATACTTAACCGGTTTCATTTTACTTTTTGTATTTGTTAGTATTATGGTATCCTTCACTCTTCCAGAGTGTTCTTCAAATTTCTGAGAAATCGTATGATATCTTCAGTTCACATGATTTTGACTGATATTAAGATATTTAGATAATACATCATCACAACCCTACAATTTACTACATCACACCAAACTATATCCCTTTAATCATGACTATTTTATGCTATCATTTTCTATGTTCAATTGGGAATATCTAATATGGTGCAAGTTGCTTTAGTAGGAGCGTAGACCATGGTACCTCGATATAAAAATAAAAATTCATAGATAAAATTTGACAATGCTTTCAATCTATGGTACAATAAAATAAAAATTCATAGATAAAATTTGACAATGCTTTCAATCTATAGTACAATAAACTGGTGGGAATCACCTATAATTAGTTTCAGTTCCCAAAGTTATTATTAATCAGCAATGGATAAAATTATAAGCTACAAGCGATAATAGTTTACACCACATTGATTATGGGAGGAGGGGGTAGAATTGATGTAAATCCTTGCCATTCATCTTAATTGAACAAGAGGTCAATGTCAATAGTGAAGATGTGGAAAAAAAAAGGGAATAAAAAAATGCAAATAGAAGGTTAAGTTATGTTACACAAAAAAAAGTATAATACTAGCTTTACAAAAGAAGAATGATA
The DNA here is from genome assembly GCA_027924585.1 of Larix kaempferi. NCBI lineage: Eukaryota > Viridiplantae > Streptophyta > Pinopsida > Pinales > Pinaceae > Larix > Larix kaempferi. The sequence goes on from BSBM01000638.1 coordinate 3,277,793, forward strand.
TATATATATATATATATATATATATATATATATATATATAAGGGTTTATTAAATTAAAAAGAGGCAACATAAGGGAGGAAGTATAAATATATAATAAAGGTAACAAACATGGTAACAAACATAAATGGAAAAATATTAAAATAATATAATAATAAAAATTAGTAAGTAAATATAATAAGTATGTAATCCGTAGAAATAGAATGGAGTGAATTAAATTGAATTATAATTGTGAATGTGATAAAGATTACAAAACTATGCATTATAAAGAAGAGGGGATAATGTGGTGAATAAGAAAAAAAAAAGATAATATAAGTTAAAAGTAGTGATACATAAATGAGATAATATAGTGGATACATTAAGAAGAAATAAATTTAGGAAGTAAAATGAATAAGTATATAGTAAATAAATAAATATAAGAGCATAGATATATGAAAAAAAAAATGATGACAAGTTTAAACAAACTTTCTTTCAATAATTTTAACATGTGAATGTAATTGGTAGTAGCTACACATAAGTGATATTAATCATAATAAATGTTTGGTTTTCCCAATAAATGAAATGACGTAGGAATCAGATAATTATAACATGTCAAGGTTTAAATATTTGAACGTTCCTTGTAATTAAGGTTTTTGGTCTTCTATGTGAGAAGATATCAATGTAAGCTTAGACCCTTGATGGATGCCTCTAGGCTTGATAGATCCACATTTAGGATGGATCTATGCTGGTGTAATTAAATTACAACACATAATTAGATAACAAACTCATAACCAAATAACAAGGTTGTAAAGAGGTAGGTGTGATTATAGGTAGTAATGTAGTAAAGGAATTACAAATAGATCATAAAGATGAAAACAAGGTAACAACCACATATTTATTATTATTTAAATATTTATCTTCACTAATATATAATATATAAGTCGATATGTGAATCTTGAATAATAAGTAAATGTATATTAAATTTAAGGTTCAACTTCTCATACTGCACAATGTGGAAGGGTTGTATGAAAATGTTAACAAATCTAGTGATTCCAAATATAAAATAAATGCTGATTTATTCATTAATTATGTACCAAAAATAATATAAAGGTTAGATGTATATCCTTACATAATTAATAACATGTACATGTCAATATGAAGCATGTGGCATTAAATAATATTTATGTGGGACAAAATTCATGGAAAGTTTAGTCAATTAAGCAGAGGCATGTGAATAATAGCACAACCACATGAGTAACAATAATTTATTTAAGTAGAATTATAGTGAGAACTACATATCAATATGAGTATAAGTAATGAATGTCCTCATAAAAATTGTAAGGAATGATAACGGTCTATGTGACTAAGGAAATTTCCTTTACAAAATTGTGTATGAATGACCGAGTGGTTAAAATAAAGATTGATACAAAGACATGCATAATGAGTGCAAAAGCTATATTATTCACCTAGAAGACATGTATATAAATATCCTAACTTGAAAATGAAATGTTGAGGGAAAGCAAATACGGGTGTAATAATTACCAAGTACAAATTATGGATTGTAGTAATGAACCCCTATAAGAAATTGATTCTCGAACAATTATGCATCATGTAATAGTCGTGTTGGCAAGAGGAATGCTCTTCATTAGCTACGACAAAGAAGACCCTAGATCTCACATTGACCATGTTCGGATCTAAGCATATCAGGTAATAAGTAAATGAGGTCAATAGTAATGACCGTGAAACCAAAAATCATATATATATTCTTAGACAATTCTTAATAAAATTTTAGTAAATATTCCTAATTGGAGGAAATTGTGGCATGCCAATCCCTTGATGGGTGGTGAACATATAACACCAATCACGATGTAGTGATAATTAAAATTAAAGTATAAATTGACTATAATTAATAAGACTTGAAATAATGGGATAAGGTCATGAATAGTTGACTCACGAATGAGTTATACTTTAAAATCAGAATTAGGAGAGGGGATCATAAAGGGAAACATGTCTTACATTAACCAAGTTATGAGTAGATGAAGATTAACATCCTATGGGGATCATATTCGAGCAATGCCTTGGGTTTGATAGAAAATTTATTTTTCCCACGTTAAGGTATGAGGAGGTTAGTTATGTGGGAACATGTGTATTTTACCCAAACCATTGAATAAGTAAGTAGGATGAGTATGTGTATAGCATTTATAATTCATATACATCATGGTGGGTATACATATCCAATCAATTGCATTAAGTAAAGAAGCTCCCTTCACATTGTGAAAATAGACTAAGGTATTGTTGATAATGTGGAAGCCTTGTCATATAACTTATAGCTATATGATGTACCTATGTATTTATGTAGGTCAAGATTCATGATGTTCATGAGTTGATCACACTATTACACAAATTAGTTAAAACTATAAGGTTGGAAATTATCTATGCGTTAAAATTGAAATCATAAGTATTTTGTGGATAACGTGAGACTCACGTGTAAGAGATGTCCTTTCGCAAATGCTAATTGGTAAAGTGTACTTGGAAGATAGATATAGCACTACTAAGTTATTATATAGTAATTCATTAAAATACTATGGAAATTTAGATATCATTAAAATTATTAATGAGGAAGTAAATGGTGTTTATTAGAAAATATTCAATGAAGCTAAGAATCAATAAATTAGTCATAAAAATACACCTTGAACCTAAGGAAATGCGATAGGGGAGACAAGGTATTCTTATGATCTATGACATAGAAAACAACAACAGATTATGATTATATGTTAACTAACTAGGACTAAATGAATTGATAAACCTTGATGAAGTTAGATAAATTGTGTATATAAACATGTAAAGCGTAACTTGATAACACATCCTATGTGATGGAAGATGTAAAACTATATAATAACGACATGTTGATCATGTTAAAGTCTCATGGGACTAGCATGGCTAAGGTATTTTAGTCGAAAAAAAAAGATATATGGTGTTGATATTTTTCTTAAAATTTTGAATGACCATAACTTCGGGATGAAGTTTCTTGAAGGGTGGGTGTATGTAATGCCCCATATATTGATAGTCATTAATTAAAAACTCTAATGTGAATTACCTTAGCATTGTATTTGCTTATTATATGTTTGACGAAGATAGATTGATTAAGATGATTGTTATGTGCACATGTGGACTCCAGTGAGGTTGTATGGTAAATGGAATTTACTATCTAATTTATTAATGGCAATGGATATGTTACTTCATATTGAACATACAAATTGAATATAGAATATCCATACGAGGAATGCTAATTTAGTTGTTTGCAAAAGTACTTACATGATTATTTGTAAATGTTGTATTGGTGATATGGATTAACACTTGAAAGAGTTGGGTATGGATATATATATGTTTCATGTTAATGATGAACTATTCCACATGTTGATTGGCTATGAGATAGGCGGATTCCTATATTGCAAAGGCGCACAAGATGTATTGAACATCATGAGTATAATGATGTTATATCAGATTTCATGCTATTTAATTGTGAATTCCAATATTTCTATGACTTGTGGGTGAGTGTGAGTTTTGACAGGAATTGTGACTTGCCCAAAGTGGTTTTTCAATGACAGGATCCCTTAGATCAGTTATGGCATAGTGTGGTTGATGTAGGGTGTTGACCCTAGTACTATTAGGAGGGGTGGAGGCATTTCCCACCATCGAACCTCCGAAACCCAGAGTCGTGGGAGGGTTGTGCTGAGCATGCTCCCGTGGATGTGTGATGACGACTAGTGGGTTCCTGCTGGGGAAGCTTGGTTGATGTGGTCGATCGACACTTCCACTTACGGGTTATATACATGGTCATACGAGTAGTCGAGATTCCATGGTATATTCCAGCAGAGGACGGGATGGTGAGGTCAGGAGATGGAAGTAGTGGTGATTAGGGGGTTGGAGTACTGATGGGATGGATGGGACCAATGATGGATTGGATGGTGTTCTTGATTTTTATTAACTATCGTGATTATATGCTGGATTTCATCACTATGTTTATGTAATTAAATGTCTTACTGCTTCTGTATGAATGATTATGAATGATGAATGATGAATTGTTTAATTTTTCTTCTATGTGTTGTTTGTGATCATGTTATAATGATCTATTAGGAGCATTAAATGTGATTATTAGTACTCATGCTTACGATGTGTGCATTGGCCATGCATACGCCAATTCATGAGTACAATACTATGATTGGTCGATCGATGAATAAATTAATACGGTTATATTATCTAATAGTAGCTTTGTTGATGAATTGTTGAAAGTATGCATTGTTTAATTTTTCTTCTATGTGTTGTTTGTGATCATGTAATAATGATCTATTAGGAGCATTAAATGTGATTATTAGTACTCATGCTTATGATGTGTGCACTGGTCATGCATATGCCAATTCATGAGTACAATACTATGATTGGTCGATCGATGAATAAATTAATATGGTTATATTATCTAATAGTAGCTTTGTTGATGAATTGTTGAAAGTATGCATTGTTTAATTTTTCTTCTATGTGTTGTTTGTGATCATGTAATAATGATCTATTAGGAGCATTAAATGTGATTATTAGTACTCATGCTTACGACGTGTGCACTGGCCATGCATACGCCAATTCATGAGTACAATACTATGATTGGTCGATCGATGAATAAATTAATATGGTTATATTATCTAATAGTAGCTTTGTTGATGAATTGTTGAAAGTATCACTTGTGAGTTGAAAGTATGAGTTTGTTGACTTGTTTAATATGTTTTAGATTTATATAAATTGATTGGATTATTGAAATACATATAATATTATATACAAATAATATAAATTATTTCATAGTATAATATAGTATATGAAAATATCTTATTTGACTTATGTATGAGAGGATAATATAAATAAATGAATAGATAGGATTGCAAAAGTTTTGAGAAAAGAGTTGTCATAGTTGCATTTAATGTAGAAGTATGACAAGTGAGACTTTGCAACTATGTGTAATAATATTTTATTAATTTAGATTAAATTGCTATTTTTTTTAGAAAATGAATTTATTAAATGGTGACTATTATTTTGGAATTTATTGATGGACGACGAGGAGTTTTGATATAAATATGAAACTTGAGATTGGAAGGAGGGAGTCTTTTCTCTTGAAGGATATTTTGGTAAGAGTTTTGATAGGAAGAGGTATTTTGGATAATTTGGGGTATGAGAAGTTGGGAAGAGTTTGAGAACTGTTGGAAGATTTGATACATAGCCTACTAGTGCATCATTGTTCTATTCTTTGCGGGTCTCAGGCACAGAGGGCCAGGAGGCGATTTGGATGGGACCGTTCAATGGTTTCCTGGGGCTAGGGGGTCGGCTAGGCCCCTAGTTGGCCGGGAGGTAAAACCGTGGTCCCTTTTTTGGGCAATGAAGATGGAAGCAAATCGAGTGGAAAAGGGAAGCTTTCTCAGTTTGGACTCCGTCACCATTCTTATAACGAGGTATTTTTCATGTGATTTTAAATTGTTTATATGTTGTTGTAAAATTATCATATGATGTTATTGCTACATGATGTTCGATGTTAATTTATGTTGTGTGAATCACCAATGAAGTTTTAAAAATTATAAGTTATTTGATGCTATTGAAAAATGCTTATATGTCCTTTATATGTTGTTATGGTTACACGTTGATTATATGCTGCTTAGTCACAAAATATTTGTTTAATTAGATTAAAATTTATAATGCCAATGGAGGCATTACATGTCTAGACTCAAAAAATTTTGAAAACACCCTAAAGACTTCGACTTGGGTTCAAACCCTAAATCAAATGCCAAGACACCGTCAAAGTATGCTTAGTGTTGCAACAAGCAACAAATGTGATAAAAAAAGGTTTGTATACTTTCAACAAGCAACTAGGGTACCAACATGCAGCTATGTTCAACTAGGAACAAGGCATGGTTTCCAAAAAGAGCCATAAACAAACAAGACACCTCAAAAGTATTCAAGCAAGCAAAAGATGACCTAATGGACTTAAGAGAGGCAAAAAAGGCTCAACAAAAGCATAAATATCTCAAGGATCAGTTGTGAAAGAAAAAAAGAGGCTCAAAATCAAGCCAAACAAGCAAAAATCTAATCCCAAACACAAACAGAGACTTACAGGAAAATACTCTACTGTGTAGTAGAGAAACCTGTGGTTTTCTGGAGGTGTACTCTATTAGGTAAAGGAAAAGCAATGTTTTTCAGGTGGTGTACCTGACTGTGTAAAGGAAAACCAGCACTTTTCAGGAGATGAACGCTACTGTATGCATAGAAAACCAACGTTTTTTCTAGAGAAGGTTTAAAACAGGCTTCAAAATTTCAAACTAAGGTAATTCAAGCAATGGAAACATGCTACAATAACCTACAGAGCCTCTCAAAGGATCAAAAAAGGTCAAAAAGTACTGGAAGGAAAGTCAAATGAGTCTCCTAGAACAGAAAACAACCAGTCCCTAGTGGAGTCGCCAGTTTGTTCTTTGGGAATTCTACCCTATAGCGAGGAGAGGGACACTACCAACTTATGGGGTGACAGGTAAATACATTAATCATATCACATAGGATTATACAAAAGGAAAGAGATCAAGGTTCTTGAGGGCATACCTTATTAACGAAGTTCGATCCTAGCTTTCACGTGCTCCTCTCCACTTGATCTTCCGTTCAACGAACCTGCAATACAAAGATACCTTCCTCAACGTATCTTGACTGATATAACAATGATGAAAATGAAATACAATTTAGACATCAAGTACAATCAAGCATTTAATCCAAACAAATATTCAATCCATTAGACATTTGATTGGGACGGGAAGGGCATTTCAACCTTTATTGTCAAAAGCAAATAATCAATACAATTATACCTGATCATTCAGAGTGCTTGTGCAACTGGATCCTGGGATCTTGCTCTTCACACTAACTTTGGAATTCCTCCAGCATAACAACCCTTAATGCATAGTTTCTCCTCCCCTCTCTCATCTATCCCCCTTGTATTTATGGGACAAGGTAGGCAGTTTGGATGGAGAGGTAGTTTGATTGGGAAGTTGCAAAACCAACTTCAACTAATCCCAATTCATCAAATTAATATATTTTTGATTACCTTTTAAGGTGTATGCTACTTTTCTTAAGTGGAGTAGCGTTAAACATGCAACTTCTCTGCTTTACAACCAACGTTTGCAATATTTCTGAGGCTGTACGCTACTCTATTGAAGCAAAGTAGAGTATTTATGAGGGAAAATGCTACTTTAATGAAGTGGAGTAGAGTATTTTTGGAGGCAAACACTACTATCATGCTTGTAGGGTAGCGTTTTTCATTAAAAGTAGGTAAAAAGAGGGTTTTGTCAGCTGCAGAAGGGGTAAGTCTAGGCCATTCATCATCTAGGGTCATCATGCTCTTCAATCCAAGTTGTCCTTTTGTATGATCAACAGCTAAATGTGATCACGGATGGAGAAGTGCAGATTTGACCTATAACAGTACATAAAATTACACCTTTTGTAACCATGGTGCTAACTTTGGGATTTAGTCTTACCTACATTATTTGGAAGCAATTAGAGTTCTATACGTGTTCATTTGTTCAGTCAACAATGTCATTTAGAGATTAAGTCTTATTTCATGTAAGTTGATTTTTAGGTTATTGTTTTTAGTTTGAAGCATACATACTTTTCACTCCAGATTCAATGCTTTAGAGCTATTGTGGGTGCAAGTTGTGTTATCTGGGGTTTTACGGGTGCAAACATATTTTGTTTTCAATTTGCATGGGACATGCATTTTATTTTGAGAAACCACTTCTTTTAGCATGTGGTATTACATAGATCACATGCCATAGTTTATAGAATATTCCTTTTTCTTATTATCATGTGAATCTAATGACATTATTTTTAGAAACATGTGTTAGATTTTGGGGCACTACTATTTTTAGCAATTGGAATTAGAGGGGTTGGATGGTTCCTTAGTGGCACATGAGTAAGATGAACTTATTTTATATGACATTCAATATTATACTATCTTTATAAATGTTTATTTTATGCATTTTATTTATATGAAATGTTCCAAGTTTATTGTTCTGGTATTTTGATGTTGGATGGCATAATAACTATTTTAGTAGGTGCTATTCCAAGTGCACATATGTGTTACAAAGGGTTATGTGTATCTTTGATCATAGTGGTGAGCTTTAGTTCATTTAGTTTCCTACACATTTGGAGGTTCGTACTATTTTTAGAAGAATGTAGATAGATGCATGCCTAGGCATGGTGGTATTCATTCTTGTCATTTTGGCTTGTATGTTGGAATCTTGAGGATTTGGTGTTTCTTATAAAAATTCATTTAGCTTTAGATGATATTTTTAGTAGGTGACATGTGGAGAAGTGCATGATTACATGTTTCATCTTATGATTCTTTCATGTTAGTAATTTAATGTCTAAGCAATTGTGAGTTGGTCTGTTCAGTGAAGGTGAGGATTCCTTAATGTAGCATCCTTATTTTTTCCAAGAAATCCAAGGATGGTAAGTTGAAGAGGAGAGATGTGCTCAATTCAAATTTTTTTTTGGTAGAATAGGAATCTTATTCGCCTAATTTAGGCACTACAAATTTTTAGATTCTATAAGATATTTTGAACATCAATGAGATAATCTTATCCATAAATCTGAGCATTGTCTTTTTGGAGATATTTTGGAAAAAATATTATTATTTAATTTACCTTTTTCCAAACCAATACTTGGAATATTTTCATCTAGAAAAGTTCACCTCAATAGTTAGTTCACCTAATCACATGCATCATGTAGTGTAGTTAATACCTATTTAGGAAAAGAGGAGGGAACACTACTTCAAGGGATTACTTTTAGAATTATAGTTGACTAATGCAGGAATGAATTGAGGATATTATAAGATGTTATGTTTAGTTTAACATTATCATATCCAATCCATTCAAATAAATATCATATAGTTTAGTTAATTTTACCCTCATCCAATGTACTTTAGTTCAATGCTCTTGAGGGAAATAAGAGGATGCTCTGATCTAAGGGTTAGTATGTGGAGAGGATTTAATAGTAGGAAAGTAAATGGAGGCATTACAAATCTATTGTATCTCTGTTGAAACATGAAGATAAGAGTCATTTTGAAAAAGTTACAAACAACTACTATAATGCAATCATGCTTATGACAAGTCATCACAAATCGACTGTAAAAAATGAGAGATATGAAATACATTGTGCATGAGGGAATTGGTAATGAGGTGTAGAGACCTTGTTTATGGTGAGTGGGATTACAAGTGTTACATAGATAATATTGGAATAGGAGTTGATAAAAACTAAGGCATGATGATTTCTGTGCATGATGGTTTATTCACCAAGAAAATAATGCTGCCACTACTTCAGCTCCTATGCCAAGGCATACAATTCTTTGTCATGTGTATTATACCACACCTTGGATTCATTAAATGTCTCATAAATGGTAATCCATATGGTTGCATGCTTGTTTAAGAATTACACCAATGTCATAGAAGGATGCATCTCTTTCTATTTCAAAGGTTGCTTCAGAACTAGAATACATAATAATGGGACATTACATAAAAAAAATTCAATTTTTGAAAGCTTACCTATGCATCTTTGTTCTAGTGAAAACCAGTCTAATTAGATACTAATGAAAGGGAATGCTATCTTAGAGAATAGGGAATGCACTTTGAGTAGTAATCCAACCCACCCAATATTTTTTGAAATTGTCAATTTTAGAGGGAATTTTCCAGGTTATGATGGATATTTGATGTTTACTACACAAAATATGGTACCGACTAAAATACCATAAGGAACATAGATGACACACTTCTTCAGCTTTAGGGAAATATGATACTCTCTACACTTTCCCAACATCATTCTTATGTTATCATGATGATTCTTCAATAGACCGAATATTTCCCACTGATCGAAATAAACTTCTAAGAATTTATGAATATAATCCTTGAATGCAGATACGAGAACTCTTGAAAAGATAGCAGGTGCATTCTTGTTGATGCCTCGGAGATCGCAGCATCAATCAGATATGGATCCTCCCCAATAGACTATCCCAATTAGATTGTCCACCATTTGGTATGGGGAATCCGCCCGGTTAGTGGTTCCGGCAACTATGGGTTTGGAGATTCGCTCCAATTATACCGGTTATGGCCCGATCCACTGTTCTTTTGATTTTATTTTTTAGGATGATATGCAAGTGCCTAGACTATTTTAATCTAAATGCAAAACTAAAAAAAAATCTGTGTCTAAAACTAAAGTAAATCTAAGCTATCCCTGCAAGGAGCAAATTATGAATATGAGTAATGTGCTGGAAGAGTTACTTAAAATTCAACAGACAACCATTAAATCTTAAAGATATATCCATAGCAGAAGCATGAGATATTAGAAGATAGCTTCTAATACAGATATAATATATTCCATTACTCATGAAAGAGAGAAGCAAGATCATTCAATACAATGAAATAATTCAAGACAGTAAAGAAAGATCACACAGTAAAGTATAGAAGACATAGGAATAATCCAAAATGCATCCAATCTCCATTTTCTTGAAACAAGTGCAAGGTAGCTCGTACAAGTCCAAAAAATTATTTCCCTGCCAAAAGTCTTGTACATTGCTTCCTAAAATTCTATTTATAATATTACAAAATGCCCTTTGGGCTGCCACCTGGCTCTTTACACTTGTCACCTACAGACTTTTCCCCTTTTAACAGACAAAAATGTGACCCTTTCTTAAACAGAAAATTACTTAAAAAAGAAAAGGACAGCTGTCCAATGGCTCCACGTTTTTATACATATGAAAGCCAAATTACAAAAGATAGGAATTAATGCTTTAATATCAGTGCATTCACTCTTGGGCAGGTGCTCCAGCTAGGAGAGAAGCACTCGAGCTAGCTGGTACTGCTGCTGCTGCTGGGAGAGAAGAAATCAGGCTGGCTGTTACTTCTGCTACTGCTGGGAGAGAAGAACTCGGGCTGGCTGTTACTTCTGCTACTACTGCTTCTTTCTTTTCCTCTTCTACAATGTAACTAAACCATATACCAATGTCTCTTATAACTACATTTGTTGAGGCACGGAGTAAGATTTTCTGGGAAGTTACATCTTTACCAAGCTCTGCTCCAATACCTTGAATTTCTGTTACTGCTGCTTGGTGTATTTCCTTAAGCAGATGATTGTGTATTGATGACATCCCAATATAATGATGGAGATCATCAATGGCTAAGACATCAATCTTCTTTACATATTCTGTTTGGATGCCCAGCTCTTCCTTCAGGTCGGATAAACGTTGTTCTTTGCCCGGGAAATCATCAAGGGACTGAGGGAAACTCAACTTGCATTTTTCATGCACTTCATGGATTCTTTGATAAAGACTGTTACTTTTATCCATTATCCCTCGGATCTTGGCCATTAGCTTAATGCTACAGTTTCTACAAAATTCCAAAAGGGCTATGTCTTCATTAAAACCATCTACATATTTGAATGGGAGATGCTTGGGGAAACCCACCTTTCCTTCTCTCCATTCTGTCTGGCTCAGGATGTTTGCCTTAACCCGAGTATATTTAGCCTTAAGCCTACTGGCCTCTGCATTAACTTCTTTTAATCTTACCACCATGGATTTGAGCTTGCACACTTTCTCAGCAATCAGCTCCTGAGTGTCATGCATTTGTTTCAGGATGCTACAGGACAACTCATGGAAGGGAGACATATCTATCGCTCTACTCTCTGCCTGCTCTAATTGCTCAACCAATACCTGCTTATCTGCCTCTAGATGGGATACTTTAGCTTCTGCATCGTTCTTTTCTGCTTCTAAGATCATCATCTGGACCACCATGTGCTCCTTTTCTTCTTCCAAAAGGTTATACTTGTTTGACAATTCCTTATGTTCAATAGATAGGCGATTATACCTATTCACTACGAGATCTCTGTAAGCACGCTCGTTAGCCATAGTGTGTTGTAACATGCGAGCTCTCCTCTTTGTCGACTCAACTTCTTTAACTATATTGGCCACTTTGTCTAGTGTTGCTTTTGCTATCTCTACAGCGGCAGATGCCATAGCTAAGGGAGCCTTATTTGTATTTTGCATTATTGTGGTCTCCCGGTGGGTAACAATATCTTCTTGGAAGAGTCTCTTTATCCTCTCTTCCGATTTAAGCACCATTGCATTCCTCTTCTTATCATAGACAAATTCATCCAATATGGACACGGTATGCTCTTCTAATGGAGTGTAAGGGATGATTCGGAGATCTATAATATTTATCTCTACTTCCGCGGGTGGGGTCTGGACTACTTGAGTTGAATTTGCTCCCACATTTTGGGTACTAGAGACACCTGCTTGTGCTTTGTCTGCCTCCAAATTTTGAGTGCCAGAGACATCTGCTTGAGATACATCTATTTCCATATCCTGGGTTCCCGAGCCACCTGCTTCGGCATCTTCAACTGTCTTGATTTCTTCTTCCATCTTTTGCCTCACTTCAGCTTGTTGCCCTCTCTCTTCTTCTTCAACTTGCGGTTGATTCTCATTTCCTTCCACCTGCTTTGTGTCTTCGGCTTCTTTCTGCAGCCTTGCATCTTCTGCTTCTTTCTGCTGCTAGGGTTTCTCAACTTCTTTCTGCAGCCTTTCATTTTCTGCTTCTTGCTGTTGCCACTTCAGCTTCTTACTGTAATCTTGCAATTTCAGCCTCTTTCTGCAACCTTGCTTCCTCTTTTAACCTTTGTTCTTCTTGGGCTCAGGCATCAGCTGCTTCTTTCTCTTTCTGCAGGCTGGTTTTTTGGGCCTTGCTAGAGCTAGAGCTTGTTCCACTGCCTTGGCGACAAATCTACAGCTCAGTCATGTTGTTGATGCCTCTGAATGCCTCTTCCTCGGCATCATAATAATGAGCATACTCAAAATGAGCATAAATTTCCTTCCAATGCTCGGCAACTTTTCCCTCCCTATCATTCCTATGGAAAATTACTTCGCTGAAGTGGAAAGCTTTCAGCTCTTGAACAAACTCCTCAGCTGATGCAACCAATGAGAATTTGTAAGCTCCTATGCAGAAGGGTAAAGGAGGGGAAGAAGCCTTATGCTGCTTGTTAAGCACTGCTCCAATTCCATCCAGGAAAATTTGTCTCACTGCTTCCTTGAGGAGTACATAGTCAGTAGCATACCTTGGAAAAATATATGGAGCTTTAGTCCCTCCAAACATCCTGATGTAGGTGCCTTCCTCTGAAAAATAAAAATCTCCATAGTTTTCCAGGATCTCCATGGCATTTTTCGACAGACAGTTGGGCTCTTCCTTGAATATCTGCTCATATAGAGGCATGATGAACCCCTCAGAGATGAGCTTATAGCTGGTTGTGTAATTTTGATCCCACATCATCCTGTAAGCAGTGTATACTGGGGTATTGGCTTTATCCCACGTGCAACCTATGTTGGGGAAAGATAGCTTGGCCAAAATATAGTCAACGAGATATGAAGACATGTAAAATTTTGACTTTTTTAAGGCCAGACCTTCTCTTGCAGAAGCCACCATTGATGCCAAACTATCCGACATAATAGTTTCCTATTCAAACACAGTTCCTTTGCTATGAAGTGGATGATGGGGACCCACTGTATCCTGTATATAGTACCATCGGGCATGTCAAAAATCCTGCATAACATCAGGGCGATTAACCTGAAAGGAGGTCTTAGATTCTGAATATCATATTCGTCATTACCTCTCTTTCTTAAGTGCTTGCCTGTGACCAATAATTTTTTGGCCATTTCAATATTGTTCATCTAGCCCAACCATTCATCACTTAGAGCTTGCTGGGGACATGAGAATTTATAGGTTGCGGCAAGATATGCTGGGTGGAATGAGGCGATGGCTACTCTCCCGCTGTCATGTAATATTCTTGTCTCCACATTAGTATGCTCCAGTATCCACACGATCACTTCAGAACATGGGAACAATTCAGGGCGGGTAGAAGCTCTAGCTATGCCTGAAGTTCTGATGTTGCGATAGATCTGTTCTTCCTCCAATAACACATCTGGGATATCCTGGTCTCTGAGACCAAATACAAGTCATTATAAAACTGTGCAACCTGCTATGAGATTTTAACAAAGAGAAGGACCAATTCAACATGCTAAAACATAGACAAATTATGAAGCTGTGTGTTGGGGAAGCAAAATAAATCACTCCAAACAAGAAATATAGCTCTGAGACTTGATTATCCTAAGGAAACAAAGTTTGGAATGTTCCCGAAAGGGCACGCATATGACGTGGAAACAACCTGCTTCCCATCTAGCCCTAGGAGAGAAGGTATCTTTCATTGTTGCACTTCTAATGGTCAATGGCGGGTTAGCTTGGATTGAGAGGATCTTAAGATGAAAACAGGGATCGCTTTCCTCATTCATGAATAGGTGAGGTGTTCAGCCGACCACTAATTCTATTAATAATGTTTATGAGACATTGTATGGCTGGCTCAAATTTTGAATGAGGGTGACGATGTCTGAGTATGGTCAGTGAAAAACTCGGGTGGTCACAGTTATGGCTCTTAGATGATAGAAATGAGAAACTAAAGGGGCTTCCGTGGCCTTAAAAACAAAAAATAATGACATATGGCCACGGAGATCTATCGGCCACGTTGAAGATGGGAAAAAACCCATAGGTAACTTGACGTGGAGATAAGACAAAAAATAACAGTTAAAAAACCTACCTGGCGATGAGAATGTGGCTGAATGAGGTGGACGCGGACGTGGATGACCTGAGCTGGAGCAGTCTGCCGCGGTGTTCTTAACGGTACTCATTTCAACGAAAATTAACAATGCAGTCAACCAAACCTTAACTGTCCCTTTTCAAAAGGCTAGACACGTGCGTCGTTAAACCGGTTGGTGGCGCCATTAAACGGGGTTTTAATTTTTTGGTACGGCACGGTCACCTCAAGTGGTCTTGACATTTGTGCGCGACCTCCACTTGCGGGGTGGGCTCGCGAGTTTCACCCACAATTGCGGAACATTATGTTGAACTACCTCGGCGTTTCGGAAGAGATTGGCGAATCCTTCCGAAATGCAACCTTTGAAAACTTGTCGTGGGCGGCTTCTCTGGGTTGTCCCATAGGTTCAGGAGAATAATGGATCTCTTTCTACAATTTTGATGGAGATATGCCAATGGCTTCCGCAATTGTGGAACAATTCCGCGAAGGTTCCCGCCGTTTCGGGAGGCTTTCCTAAATGTCTCTTGGGAAAAGAACTCAAATGCTTCCGCAGTTTCGGGAGGGAAACCCAAATGGTTCCGCAGTTTCTAAAATAATTGGCAAACGGATCCCACAAGTTGAATGAGAGTCTAAGTCTTTCAACGGGTTTTCGGGAGAATAAGGTGAATGCTTTCGCCGTTTCGGAAGGCTTTCATGAATAGCTTCCGCAACTTCAAGAGGAAAGACACTAAGTCGTTCGGCGGCTTCGGAAAGGATTGGAAAATGGCTTCCGTCATTTCGAGAAGTATTTCTGAAATGGTTCCGCAAAAGTCTAAGTATTTTGGCGGGTTTTCATGAAGGTAACGTGAATGCTTTCACCATTTCGGAAGGCTTTCACAAATAGCTTCTTCAACTTTGAGAGGAAAAAGACTTAAGATTTTTTTCAAAGAGACTAAGTGCTTCGGCGGCTTTTCGGGAAAATAACGTGAATCACTCCCGCAGTTTCGGGGAAGAAACCTGAACGGTTCCGCAGCTTCGGGAGGCTTTCTTGAATCTTTTTTCCGTTTCGAGAGACATTCTCGAATAGCTTCCACAGCTTCGAGAAATATTTTCTAAGTCTTTTGCGCAGTTTCAGGAGACTTATACGAATGGCTTCCGCAGTTTCGGGAGGATAAGCTGAATGGTTCCGCAATTTCGATAGGATAACCTGAAAGGTTCCGCAACTGCGGGAGGATAACTCAAATGATTCCGCAATTTTGAGAGGATTACTCAAGAGGTTCCGCAACTGTGGGAGGATAACTTGAAAGGTTTCGCATCTTAAAAAAATTTCATGAATATTATCCTTATAAGAAGAAAAACTTGGAATTCTCAAAGCAGGATTTTCAGTTGAAAACAAAGTAAAAAGGAGAATTGACCTCTTACAGCAGTCTTTCTAGAAAAATAAAGGAGGGGCCCCAATATGTACAAAAATTTTGGGGGGGATGTTGCTGCAAAGACAATTGGCAAGTCGCTGGTGAACACAGATCTCTGAAAAATTCCTCTCCATGATCCAAAACCTTATTAAAAGACATCCATCTTATATGCAATATTCATCTAAGCATTTGAATTTCTGTGAAGGAAGAAGTCACTTTACCTGCTAGCCATTGGGGAAATAGCAGCTTTGACAGAGACATCTTTAAAACTCTCAAAGGGCCAACATATGGGATTCATTTTAGAAGGATCATCTTTCAGATGGCTACTGCTGTCGGACTCCACAGGATTTGCAACACTTTCTCATGGACATTATTGCTCTTTTCCTCATTCGCATGCCACTTGCATCCTTTTGGATGTTTGTACTTTGGACAGCTTTGATGTTTGAGCCTTCCAGAGATATTTTCTTTAGACATGATCTTTGATTTAGGCTCCTCGATCCATATTATCCTTTTGTGTGAGTTAGATATTTTATAGGTTTGATCAAGCCTCACGGACAGAGAGGAGTCTATTTTGAGCTGAGCATTTTGGACAACCTTCTTGATTTTACATGTTTTTTTCTTTTGTCTCAGCCATTCTTTAATTGAGGCGAGAATCTCTGGAAAATAGACCCTTGAATATAAGCCATTTTGGCTGTTAAATTTGCAGCATGGAGTTATTTCAATACCCTATGTCCTCAGGGCATGCTACTTTCCATGGGTCCAACTTTAATAACCTTATTGGGATTCCTTTAGGTGTGAGAGTGGGTGGAGCCCAAAGATAGTACTAAAGATGGTCATAGGTCTCTGCTATTTAGACAGGATTATTGTGGCTAGTAGGGTAGGCTTCCTTCCTTCTGAAAAAAGTTCAGCGAGAGCACACTATATAGATAAACTTTCATTCGAGCATAGTTCCGGACTCATGGGTTGTGTGATTTCTTTGAGAGACCTATCTTGATGAGAAACACAACCGCAGCGGCTTTCAGAAGGCAAACTTTGTGCAAAGGTTCAAATGATAAGAAAGAAACAAAATGGCTAAAAAAATGAAAAGAAAAGCTAAAGCAACAATGAAAGAAAATTTATTTATGTACATAAAGTCTCAGTGAAACTATGCAAAGTATTGCTTTAGGGCGAGGCCATTGAGAGGAAGGGTTACTTCTTCTCCCTCGAGATTTGTCAACTTATAAGTGGATGGGCCTATCTTTGCCGAGATTTGGTACGGGCCTACCCATAAATGTTGGAATTTTGTATGCATTCCTTTTCCTTCATGATTATGGTCCCATTTCCTCCTCCTCCTCCTCCTCCTCCTCCTCCTCCTCCCCCTCTCTCTCTCCCTCCCCTTTTCCCCCAATCCTCCCCTCTCCTATCCTACCATTTTCCACTACCCTACTCCCCCTCCTCCTCATCCACCTCCTCACCCATCCCCCTCTCCTTTCTCCACCTCCTCCATCCCATTTTCCCCTCTCTACCTCTTCCTCCCTACCCTCATCCTCCTCCTCGCTCCCCTCCCCCTACCCCTCCCCCTAATCCCCCCCCTAATCTGATTCCTCTCCCACACCCCCTCTAATTTCTTCCCCTCCTCCTTATCCTCCCCTCTTACCCCATCCTCCCATCTTACCCCATCCTCCCCCCTCTTCCCCCCTCCTCCAAACCTACCCTCTTCCCCTCTCCTCCCCTTCTCCCCCTCCCCCCCCTCCTCCCCCTCGCACTCTCCCTCCTCCTCCTCCTCCCCATCTCCTTCTCCCACTCTCCGTCATACTCCTCCTCCTCGCCTACCCCTCCCACTCTCCCTCCCACTCCCTCTTACCCCCTCTCCTTCCCCCTCTTCCCCCCTCTACTCCCCCTATGCTCCCCTCTTCCAATCAGTCCCCCCAACCCTTCTATACCATCCTCCTCTTCCTCCTACTCCTCAAACCCCTCCCCCTCTCCCTCCTCCTCATTCTCTCCCTCCCCTCTACCTCCTCTCTCTCATCCCCTCCCCTACCCTCATCCTCCCCTTCATCCTTCACACTTAGCTCCACCTCCCCTTCCTCCTCCTCCTCCTCCCCTCTTACCCCATCCTCCCCATCCTCCTGCCTCTTCCCCCCTTCCCCACCCCTATCCTCTTCCACTCTCCCCTTCCCTCCTCCCCCTCCTCCACTTCCTCCCCTCTTACCCCCTCCTCACCCTCCTCCCCCTCTACCTCTCCCTCCTCCCCCTCTCCTCACCCTCATGCCTCCCCCTCCCACTCTCCCTCATGCCTCCCCCTCCCACTCTCCCTCCCTCCCCCTCCCATTCCCCCTCCCACTCCCCCCCTCTTACCCCCTCTCCTCCCCCCTCTTCCACCCTCTCCTCCCCTCTTCCAATCATTCCCCCCACCCCCCCAATCCCCTCTCCCCTACACTCCTCCTCCTCTTCCTCGTCCTCCTCACACCCGTCCCCCTCTCCCTCCTCCTCATTCTCTTCCTCCCCTCTATTTCTCTTCGCCATCGCTCCCCCTATACCTCCTCTCGATCCTCCCCTCATTCCCTCCTCTACTGCAAGCTAATCCTCCCCATCCCCCTCCTTCTCCTCCTCACTAGAATCCCCATCCCCTTCCTCCTCTCCTCTGCCGCGTGCCCCTCCCCCCTCTCCTCCCTCCTCCTCTCTCTCCCCCTTCCCTCTTCCCTTCCTCCTTCCCCCTCCTGTCCTCCCCCTCCACTTCCTCTTCTCCCCATCCCTCCCATCTACTACTCCCCATCCTCCTCCTCCTCCTCCTCCCCTCCCCTCCCCCTACTCCTACTCCTCCTACTCTTTGTTCTCCTCCATCCCTCCCCCTCCCGCTGCTCCTCCCCACCTCCCCCTCCCCCTCTCCCTCCCCATCCTCCCCTCTTACAATCATTCCCCCTTCCCTCACATCACCTCTTCCTATACAATACTATACTATAATAATATAAATAGATAACACTACTAAAAAAAGAAAAATAATATACTTCTCAAAATTTTAATAAATTTTAAATATACATCTAATAATAATATTTTTCAATAAAATATATATTACAGCATTGTATACTTTTGTATGATGTTATTTTGGAAAATATTAATATACATGTTATACTACACTCTAATAACATGTACTCTATTTTTTAACATGAGAATATTAAAAATTTGCATATTTATATTCTCCATTTTCACAAATGATAATATTAAAATTGACATATTTATATTACACAATCCATTTTCCTAAATATTACATCTACAAATCAATAATCAACTAACCAAAACTTTATTATTCATTAATTAAATAAATGTCAATAATATAATAAAGAGATTTCAACAAAACTAAGTTCTTCTAAAAAGAGTATTTTTAAAATAAAATTAAAAAAATAATACCACTTTCATTCTAATGATCACCTAATCACATGTAAAAATTTAAAAAACAAAAAGATGAAAGTTATACCCGAATTAATCTTTCTCTAATTTCCAATTCCTAAATTTAGTACTTGGAACAATTTAATGGCAGGTTTTTCCAAAATTAAGAAAAAAAATAAAAAAGTCAAAAGTGATGTATTTGGACAATCTATAAAAAAAAATGTACGTGGATTATGGAGACATTGAAGAACTTGATGGAGGCACAAATCAATAATCAACTAAGCAAAATTTGATTATTGATTAATTAAATAAATTTTAATAATATAATAATTTTTTTAGCAAAACTAAGTTTTTCTAAAAAAATATTTTTAAAATAAAATTAAAATAATAATACCATTTTCATTTTAATAATCACCTAATTATATGTCAAACTTTAAAAAATAAAATTAAAAAAATAATACTACTTTCATTCTAATAATCAACTAGTTACATGTCAAACTTTAAAAAACAAAATCATGAAATAAAAGATATACCCAAATTAATGTTTCTTTAATTAACAATTTCTAAATTTAATATTTGTAATAATTTAATGATAGGTTTTTTCAAAATTAAGAAAAAAATAGAATAAAAATATCAAAAAATGTGTTTGGACAATCTATAAATAAAAATGTACGTGGATTATGTAGACATTGAAGAACTTGATGGAGGCAAAGTGGTTGAAATTTGTGGAAATCTGGCTAAAGATAGTTCACCTAATTCGTTGAATATGGCAAATCTTACGGAAGGTGTTTCACCTAATTCCTTGTTAGAAATAATATGGCAGTGTTTAAGGTATTTTACCTCATTCATTGCTAGAAAGAACATGGCAAATCTTGGTAAAGGTATTTCACTTAATTCGTTAGAAAGAATATGGAAGTGGGGAAGGTATTTCACCCAATTCGTTGCTAGAAATAATAAGGTCACTGAAGCCATTGCATTGAAAAATCTCTTATTAACATAAAAGTTCTAAACAATTAAAACAAATTTCTTATTAACATAGGAGTCTTAACCAATTAAAAAAAACTCTAACAAAATTTACCTCACACACCATATTTAAATTAGTAATATAAAAAAGGAATAAGAAGTTATAAAAAAACTAACACATAAATCTAAATCCATGTAAATATAAATGTAATTAGGAGATGTTAATTGCAGAACAACAATAGAAAAAAAAATTTAAACAATATTTACGTGACATATCATATTTAAATTAATAATATAAAAAAGGAATATTAGGTTAGAAAAAAACTAACACATAAATTTAAATCCATGGAAATATAAATGCAATTAGGAGATGTTAATTGCAGAACACCAATAGAAAATTTAAAATTTAAACAATATTTATATAAATTTATTTATAAAAAATGTGAAATAATTCTAAAACCATTTTCATAAAAGTTAAAATTTAAATCATATCTACATAAATTTATTCATAAAAAGTGAAATAATTCTGAAACCATTTTCATAAAAGTGTTAGTGACTTGAAACAATTGAAAATCTAAAAAAAATTATTAAATAACTATTTCATAATGTATAAAATACTACAAACTAACCTCTCGAGAAAAGAAGTTGATGGCAAGAAATAAACTCAAAAACCCCAATTCTATCTATACCACAGAATCTAAATACAATGAGAAGCCTTGCAGAAGGTTTATCCCTCAAATCTTATACAAAGTCCAATTTTTTTAAATTTAAATTCTTTTAGCGCTTTGAGATAAGAGCGGAAAACATTTATTTGAGATTTATGCCTAAATCTTATACGAATTTCATTTTTTTTTTTAAATTTTAAGGGGTTTTGAGAGAAGAGAGAAATCATTTAGTTGAAATCACTAGGGCATCTATGGCTTTGTTCTGTTTTTCTCTGCGAGTTCCAGCGCATCTTCACGGTATGGAAGCTTAGATGAAGAATTATAATGCAGATAATTCAGTCATGGTTTAAGAGCCATTCATCACTATTCTAAAAAATAACATTGTATTCCAAAGGAGAGTAATAAACATTTAGTGTACTATTCGTACTCAATACACGAGGAATTTAGTATATCTACTACTAATCTTAGTCCACACGTGAGGAAGTTAGAGATAACATTCTTCTATATGATATCATGATGAGTCACTCCATACATGATGAGTTACTCCATACATGAGGAATTTTGGGAAGGTTCTGCTCTCAGTATGTATTTAGGGCAGCTGGTATTGAGAAGGTTCTGCTCTCAGTATCTATTTAGGGCAGCTGTATGAGTTACATACAATGGTTTTTCTTTTAATAGACATTAAATAATGTCAATGTATTTGCTAAAGGTTTCCGTATTTGTTCCAATCTTGTGAATCCCATGTAGGGCTCATTTGGGTTCTATCTAGTTTTTCATACATGTTTCTCAATGCATTCTGGGATAGTCGGTATTTGGTATGTGTTTACATTGTGGTGACAACCAATCAAATTCATTAAAAAAAAGACATTAAAAAAAGAGAGAAAAACTTGTGAAGAATAGAATGCATTTGTAATTGCAAGAATCCCCAGCGTAAACCATGAATCTTACTTCAGATTCTATTGTATATGACAAAGTCTATCATGGAAAAGTTTATGGTCAGCTACCCTCCATTCCTAAGTTCAGTGAAACACAGAGGTCTCGAGATCGAACCAGTTGTCTGTATAACGTATTCGATTGGATGGTTTGGTGAAAAGAAGCAGCGCAAGAGAAAAATTAATTGCCTCTGCTCCTATCGCAATGGGACTGATAATATCTACGCTCGACCTCTTGAGGGGATCACAGTTTTTGTAGACCTATACACAATGAAGATAATTGGTTACAAAGAGGATGAGAAAATTCCACTACCAAAAGCAGAAGGGAATGATTACACAGCCATTGTGATTAATGCCAACGAATGGGCTACTAAAACTGATTAAATGTCTCTGCAGCCAGAAGTGTCCTTGGAACGATTTTACAAATGGGATTATACTTTGTTGGGCCAAGTGACCCTCTTTCCAATAAAAAATTATCTGTTGGTTTGTACCTATTATATAAAAAGCGGGTGGAAGTCAAGGCACTGCCAAATGCCAAGGAAGAAAGGGTAGCTGAGTTCTTGTATGAATAAGATACCTTCAATTCGGTGTTCCACAGGAGATAGTGACAGATTAGGGACCCTAATTTACTTCACAGCTGATGAAAAGTTTTGTTGACCAATACAAAGTTTTTCATAGAAATTCCACTCCCTACCATCCACTTCACAGCTGATGAAAAGTTTTGTTGACCAATACAAAGTTTTTCATAGAAATTCCACTTCCTACCATCCACTTCACAGCTGATGAAAAGTTTTGTTGACCAATACAAAGTTTTTCATAGAAATTCCACTCCCTACCATCCACAGGGAAATAGACAAGCAGAAGTTATCAACAAAGAGCTTGAGGACTTTTTTACAAGAACAGTGATTCATAGAAAAGTCTGGGCCAACAGACTTGGTGAAGCAATTTGGGAATGATTACAAATTATCATCTCAGAAGCCTTCCTTTGGACCCAAAATCAATCATGTCTTAATGGAACAGTCCAAGGGACCGAGCTTTAAAGCTCATGGTCATATGGTGGACTGAGATGATTTGAAATTTCGTATTGGTTTCGATATCAGAGTGGGTCCTGTTATATCTACAGCAGACATTTTCGATGAGGAGAAAGGGAAATTCAGGAGTGTGATGTACAGATGTTTTGTGTCGGAGATGTTTGTGCCTTACATGGATCCACCGAAAGATTGGTATCACAAAACTTATATGGGTGTTGGGGAATTGGTGTGGGCCTAAGCGTGTCTTCCCTTGACTGACTCAATGATTTTCCTCGAAAAGCTTACTATATGGATGCATTCTACACAGTAGCCGATTGAAAATATCAGATGTATTTTGCGTTTTTGAAAGGTATGCCGGAGGTGTTTCATGGCGTAGGTAGTAGGTAGGAAAATAGCTAAACACCTCTCGAGAGACACCAGTACTTGGGTGTCTTTAACAATCTCAAAACTGCTATCTGCTCAGGGAAATGGTGTCGAAGCACCGATGGGTGCTGGAAATGAAATGAAAGCAGAACTGAGAAAACCCAACGCTCAAGAATAGAACCCAAACCCTCATAGCAACGCTCAAGAACAGAGCCAATCTGGAATCTACCCAACCCTCATGAGAACGCCCAATAGATTAGCAGAACAAAAATGAATGAGATTGCTACATGGAATCTACCCAACCCTCATGAGAATGCCCAAGAGATTAGCAGAACTGAAAAGATGAGCTTAAGAATAGAATATACCTGGAATTGAATCCACACTATTTTTTATGTCAGCTGCATCCTGCGATCAGTGCGGAGGCAGAGATGACGAGGAATCGGGCCAGTGAAACCATTGCCCTGGACGTCCAGCGCCATGAGATTTTGACAACTGCATGGCTTTCGTAGCAGGGTGCCCATGGAGACTTGTTTCAGAACCCTTCAGCTCATACTGTAGACCATCGAGCTCACTAACTGCACTTGTTTCAGAACCCTTCAGCTCATACTGTAGACCAGGGAATATGAGCAGTGAGCTGGTTTTTTTGACAGACAGAAGAACAAACACACGGCTGATAGAGTGAACAATGAGACAGGAAAAGGAGAAAAGCCACCGCGAGGAGAAAAGCTACAGCCATAAATATACTTAAATTTCACTAGCCGTTAGAATGGTAGATGATTTCAAACTCAAAAGTGAGTTAAATATTTGAATTTCAGTACCGTTAATTCAAACTCACCCAACCATCAATTTTAAACTCTCTAAGAAAACACTATCAGGTTTAGTTACCATTGTTATCTTCCAACGGTCAATTTTAAACTCCCAAATTCGTGAATCGGAGGAAAAAAATAGGAAATTGGATAGTTTGATTCGAATGCAAATAAATTCGGTTAAATCTCATGCAGTTGGTACCATCTGGAGTGGTTGTAATTCTAGAATGTGTATTAAAGATTAAATGGTTCTTCGGCTACTCCTTGTTTTTCTCCATTTTCTGTTGGGTAGCAAACTGTTCACTATATTGCTGAGTCAGCGAGGTAAACTTAGTAAGGTAGCAAAGACACGACATAGGAGTGGATAAATCCCGGTAGAATAGAGCCGTAAAAAAGAGCGCTAAAATTAGTAGGCGTAGGAGTGGATGAAACCCGACAGAACAGAGCCATTGACAGAATTAGAGGGAAAAAAAGACTTTGTTGGATGAGGCTGAGATGTGGGCACGACTTCTCCACTTCACACGTTAGTTGCATAGTAATTCAAAATGGACGAGTAAAAGATGAATATCTAATAAAAAATAACCATCAAATATTAAAAATATTTTATTAAAAACAAATATATTAATACAATTAATAATATATGCCTAAATATATAATATATACCTAATTTTTATAATTTATAATATATACCTAATTTTTATAATTTATAATATATACCTAATTTTTATAATTTATAATGTTTATTTTTTTTCTAATTAAAAATTGAAAAAAATTCCAAAGCCAAGCTTTATAGCCCAGGCTTGCCTCTTCATGTTCAAAGTCACATAAGACTCGCCGGCCTCACATAGGTTAATCAATTTTAAATTACTTATATATAATAAAAAAATCATTTTACATTATATCTATTATATTTATTTAGGTAACCTAGATACATATATGTATCTTGCTATGGTATTTTAAAATTATTGTATGGATAAGTTTAATATTTAAAAAATATTAAAGGATAAATATAATATATATTTTGAGAATTTTATTTTTACATCATAATATTGATTGTTTTTAAATGTTTTTTAAATACTTTAAAAAATATAATTAAATTTAACATATTACATATTTTTAGGAGATATATAAATAAAAATAATTATATATATTTTAAATAAATATAATACAAGTGATATATTGTGTGGAAAAAATAAATTTAAATTCAATATATTAAATTCAATATATTCAGTTCAATATTAAAATAATAATTTAAATATATATATATATAATATCGTGGTATAATAATGATCAAATATTTAAAATATAAAAATAATTATAAATTCAATTAAAATGATAAAAGTAATGATTAAAATCATATATTGTGTCTCACAAATTGGAAATAATTATGTTTTATATTTGGAGTCTTGTATCTTTTTTTATAAATAAATTGAAAGTGAAGTGTTGCTCATATGTAATGCACTACTAATATTGATTTTGATTTATGGAATTTGTGAAGTAGGGTTTCATGGATTGGTTTAATTATTAATTTTATTTTTTAGGAATAATTAATTAATAGACAAATATGTTTTTGTTAAGACTATTTACAAAAATATTTAATAGTGAACTTTTATAAGCATTGTAATGGATGCAATATCTATGTGAGTTCTAAATTTGTAATGATTTTAGTAGCATGCACAAGATTCTCTATATGAAACACTTACAATTAATAGGTCATTTTAATCACTTATTCAATGAGTATATATGAAAGGGTTTTTCAATATTTGTATTTGAAAAATTGAAGTGAAGAGAGGAATCCTTAAATGAAAGACTTATACCTAAATTCAACAACATGAATTTACCATCTATTTTTAGGATTTTGCATCTCATTTCCTTTAAAATTGGTTATAGTATCTATTCAAATTACCTTCAAACCTTATTTAGGATTGATGAGATGGTCATTATATTGTGCACAAGAACCAATTGACAATACTAATAATAATCAAGATTTTGTCAATACTATGTTATTGACAACTTTGTCTTCCTTGTAACTCCTTTGAAAGTGGATATCTAACAACTAAATCATCAACTACTTAAAACTCAAATTAACAATAAGCAAAAAGTATTGTTCCCACAAGGGGTAATAATGTTTTTCAACTCAAGTTTTAATAAATACAATGCTCATTTCAATAGAAAATTATATATTCTCAACAAAATATCAAAATATGAAACTCTAATGAGTAAATGACAGAAGGTTCACAATGCATTAAGAATTGAATGATGTGTCTCATTTAGCACCTATCCATTTAAATTTCTTATTCTTACAACCAAATCAACTTATACTCCAATTCAAATTGAAAACCACGCTCACTAATGAAAACCAATTGGATAGATAGCAACCTCAATTAATTAACACTTCAATACATTGAAATGGAAAGCGAGCCTTATCCATGCCACATACCTTCTCTCTCTCTCTCTCTCTCACTCTCTCTCTCTCTCTCCGTATATATATATATATATATATATATATATATATATATGAAATTATTAATTAACTTCAATTAATTAAAACCAACTAGATAAATACCAATGTCAATTAATTAAGATTCCAACTTATTAAAATAAAAAACAACCTTATTCGCCCAATGGAGGAGTTTTCTCATTCATAAAATTTCCATCGCCACTATAGCTAGATTCCTCGTCTACTAGGAAAATGGAAAATCGCCACGTCAATTTCCATGTGTCACATTTTTTTTCTGTCCATCTAGTTTCCTGATGCTTCACATAGTAAGGTCTTCTCAATAATTCACTTCATGTTTTCACCACTTCACATGGTAATGTATCTTGGTACTGGAATCTATTCCCTTTCATTGTGAATGTAATGGTATGGTAATCCCTTTCACTATCAATGTAATGGTATGGTAATTCATTTCATGGGAGCCGATGATGGAGGTCTCCCGAGTTTAAAGTATAGTCAATGAGTGAGAATAGACACGTTTGATTGATTGAGTGTTCTAACCAAAAGTTTATGATTTTGGGTGTGGTCAACCAATATATACATGTATCGACGGGATAACCAATGAAGTGTACTTTGATCTATCTCAACTTAGGTCACTATGGAAAATCTCTTCTAAATTATGTAGTTGGAGATATTTTTGCGATTATTAAAATGGAGATTGGGGAAATGTGAAGATCATGGAAGAAGAGTTAAATGGCTCAATATAGACATCAATATAGGTAATCCAATGTACTCCGAAGCTCTCTTACACACCTTTGTTCAATTCTTCATCCAAATATCACGTGATGGCATGAATTCCCTTCAACGCACCATCTTCAGTCTAAATCACATAAAATTACTGGTTACTCAGTCTTTGCTACCATTTTGGGCTCTCAGGTGATCATCTTACTATTTACTAGTATTTGTTGTATGAAGTCCATTTCGTGTTGGACATTCTCTATGTTTTGATGTAGGGTTCGTGGCATTAGCTAGAGAATCATCTATTATTGTTTTAGTAGAGGGAGGATCCTCTTCCAAGGGCCATTTATCCATGCATTTTTATCCACTATAGAGCACCATGGATGAAGGTTTTGGGAAAAAATTATCTGACTTAAAGCCAAGGTACTCAACATTTATGAAAATCCAATCAAGTGCACATGTCCGAATACTTTGACCATTCACTACATTATTTAGTCTTCATAAATAATTATTTAAAGATCAACTATTGCTCAAGAGATATAATCCAAGGTAATTTATATATTTTATTTTATGACTATTATTTAGAAATTATTTTAGTACCGATACTATGTTTATAACTCTTACCCATTCTTCCAATTGTTGATATTTGCACTAAAATACATAGATATGCCTTTAAAAATCTTTATTTTATGTTGAAAACTTTTCATGTTTTATCTTTATTTGTCATCGTCAAGTAGATTAACAAACAAACTAGAGAAATGATATCAATTTGCATGTTAACCGTATGATGGTATCCTCTTGTCCAATAACCTAGCAGGGATTGTGAGGCATCAATCTCTTGTTCCATACCATATGTATTTGATAATTATAGAGCTATACTATTTATGTATTTTTAGTTTTTCAATTGCCAATCATCACTAAATTGATGAAGCTTATGAGTGTTATCTCTAAATTTTGAATAGCTTCTAACCATTTTTACTTTGTAGAATTATTTTTAAAAACCCTAAAAAATCTAATCATATTTTCATCT
This sequence comes from Larix kaempferi, assembly GCA_027924585.1. Taxonomy (NCBI): domain Eukaryota; kingdom Viridiplantae; phylum Streptophyta; class Pinopsida; order Pinales; family Pinaceae; genus Larix; species Larix kaempferi. The sequence continues at coordinate 3,306,188 of BSBM01000638.1, forward strand.
TGATTTTTTTTATTTATGGGATAAAATAAATATCCTATAGAAATGAGGTATTTTAGTGTAACATCCCGAAAAAATCACAAAAATTTAAAATTTTTCTACGTGACATTTATTGCTTATTTAATGAATGCGGAAATAGAACAATGCATGAAATGATATCTTGTTGTATGAAATGCCATGCTCGTTTATTAAGTAAGAATTGCGACAAACAGGTTTCATCTTATGTCTTGATGTTATCCGAATTTAGTTGTGCTGCTACAATTTCTACTGTTGTTGTTTATGAATGTTGAAACAGCTGTTTGACTAATGTACTTTTGTTTGTATGATGAAGGGGTCCTACGGACTCCCCGAGCCTTACTTAGCATTCGTGCTAAAGCATGTGATTTCATACTTGTGACAAATTTAAAGGTAAGAGATTAAATTTGCGACAAGTATTCAACGATTTAATCAGAGAAGATCTATATTGATCGTATCGCAGTGTTGTACCTAGGTTTATTTTGGTTTCCGTTCATATTGTTTGTATGTAAAAGCCTACTTTCTACCTCCCTCGCAAATCGTGGAAATTCCAAGTACAACTGTTTGTTAACTTGTTTAGGGTCTATATACTGCGATGATGGTGTTGGTCTCATTTATTTCTCTTACACAATACATTATAATGTTTGTGTAAATGTCTTGAGTCCATTCACAATGTGTAATTCTATATAGTCTTTTTATAATATCTATGGAATTGCTATCAAACCCTTCCAATTGGAGATGTTGCCATTTTAATAACTATCGCATTTAATGTGAGTTGTGTGCCTCGTGATACCCTATGTGGCACTTATGCTTTTGTGCGATACTATATGCACATTATGATTTCTATGCAAACTATGAGATATGTGTGCATTGTGATACCCTATTTTATACTATACACTATGAACCTTATTGACTATTATGCAAATGATATGAGTTATATGCAACCCATATTATCTATGTGCAAACTATTATTGATTTGTGCACACACATATAGATTATATGCAAATATTGTAATACTATGTGATAGGTGAAATGTATGCAATTTATATGGTATGTGGATTATGTGCAGCGATGTGATATTGTGTAATATGTGCAAACCTTGGCGCATACCATTACTATATGCCTTGACAGGGTTGCATAGTTCGACTTTACAATAAGCAAAGTATTATGTTATGAATAATATGGTGTGAATGTTAAATGCTACAGGTTGGCAATACCAACACTGCCATGTGCATTAAATGGACATAACTGCCGAGTTAGTGGTTTTCCATCGTGGTAGGCATATTGAGCTTATTCACATGCCATACCTTGGTAATAACTGACCTATTGTTGATGTGTAAACACACTGTGCTCGAAGGTTTAAGAGTTGATTCCTTTGTGGCTCCCTCGTGGCATTTGTAATGATATCATAATTAATGTGGTAGCTGGTGATTGATATTTCGTAAGACTCTCGATGATCTCCACCATTGATCTTGGCATTGTAATGAATGGTATGGGTTAAACCCTACCTTGTTTCGATCATCGTGTTTATTGTGAGTTTTGGCAACGGTGAGTTTTGGCTCTGCAACTGGCCGACAAGCCGAGGGTTTGTAGGTCTTTCTATTATGCGTTTTGAGTTGTGAGGCCAGGGTTTTGAACCCGTGACTCATGAAGATTTAGGAGCTGAACTACTCAGTTATTTGTACAGTGATGGATACTATGGTTGGAAGCTTAGTGATTGTCTTGGTATGTTTTCAATTCATCAAACCTGTTGAGGGTTTTTAAATTGAAAGATTGATTTAAATGAGAAATCAACCATCCACCATGGTTGTTTTAGGTCTCGGCACCTTTTTGTTTGTTTGGAAGTTGGTAGCTTGTGTGGGTTTTCAATGTGCCTTGGCATTGATAGCATGAGTAATATCCATTACTGTTACGCTTGTCTGGTGATTGCTGCTGCTGTTGTCCAACCGAATTGAAGGTAATGTATTCGAAAACTCCCCTTGTAGCTTTCACATTTGACATTTAACGCAGTAGTTGTTGGTTTGTTTAATACTGAGTTTTATTTTTTCGACAAGATAAATGTTTGACCACCACGTTAATATGGTTGTTTATAGGGTAACGGTTCGTGGGTGTTCTCCTGTTTGGGCGTTGTTGATTGGCTGCAACTATACCAACCGGTAAGCCTCAGCGGTAGCTTTGAAAACTATGTGTAGATGACATGATGGCCGACTATGTGATGTCATGTGTGTTGTGTTTTAACTCAAAGAGTTTTGATAGGGTTTGTAAACTTCTTAAATGTATGGGGAGGATATGCCTTGACCCATAAGGCAACTGTCATGTTTAAATGTGAATACAACAGTTTTAGAAACAGGGTTTTTACCCTCAGACTTGGATAATATGATAAATGGTGTTTTCACGACTCTACTATTATTGTTTTTCTTTTGTGAATGGTGAAACTTAAAATGTAAAATTTATGAAGTCTGTAAAAACGATATGTCTATTGCTACAGGCTAGATAATTTGTATCTAAGAATGGCTTATGGCCTGTGTGAAATTTGTCTATTTGTAAACATAATACTGAGTTTAGGGTTTAATGAAGAAAGTTATATATGAGAAATGTGATGGAAGTCTTTTGGTAACGTTTCTTTTGCATGTAATAACTGTGAAATCGTATAGCTATGTCATGTGTCTCTCCAGATTTGGATATCGTGATCATTCCTTGATTTCTATGAATTAGGGTTTAATGTTTATCCTCGAAAAGGTTTTGGCATCGAGTTGGTGTCTTCTATTCTTAAATTGATTTAATCATTTATATAAAATTTCACAATTTAATTACAGAATGTTCGATGAATTTAAAAAAAATAGAAAAGATAACTTGGGTTCTATTCTCTTCAAGAGTAATTTTTATTCAATTTTTTTAATATTTCTTTTATGTCTTAAAGAACCACAATGATCACTTAAATTATAAATATTTGTAGAAAATGGACAAATTCGCAACACTCCATGCAAACCATATCTTCATCATTTCTACATGCAAATGAACATATAAGGTACTCTTGAATCAGAACCCTTCACACCTTTAGTCTCTTGGAATAATATTTTCATAGAAATTGAAATCATGCTAATACATGCATTAGAATTTACAACAAAAACCGTAGCTACAAAACAAGATGAAATTCTTAAATAACCAACTAGCATCGTTCTTTAGTGAACTTATTTAGATAGAAGTTCTTATCCTACCCTATATTTACATAATTAATTTGGGATTAGGTATAAACACATATCTAATTAAACCATTTAATCATCTTGTGAAGGACAATATTTCTTCCCTTATGTTTGATAACGAACCAAAACAAACAAAGATCCATATATATATAAGAGTATGTTGGTCTCTCTATGATTCTTCCTCTAAAAGGAAATGATTAACTTTGATCCATCATTATTTATTCAAATAAGCCAACAACCATTGCATTCCCCCTCCTAGTTTCCTTTATTGCACACAGCCTCCATGCATGCTTTGATTGGATCAATACACATATAAATATTTTAGTAATGGACATTCAATAAATTATCCATATGAACATAGTTAATAAATTCCTATGGTTGTCCCAATCATCTATGTAGGAATTCTAATAAGCTAGGATCTAGAAACAAAGAAGTCCTCACAAGAATTTATTTAGAGATATGCAAAAATAAGAAGAAATATTGAAGGAGAACCATGAGAGATAGAACTCAATTGATGTAAATATCATATATATGTTATTCAACAGCTAGAATACAATATATAATACATATCTGAGAGGGAATTCAAGTGCCTTGGAGGAAAGTTTGAAAGTTCACAAAAGCAGGATTACTAAAAGGGAAAAAACCCCTAATAGTGGCAACATGACTTTCCAAATCAGTGAAGGACATCACAAATTAGCTAAATCGGATATGGTAGCTAATGAGTGATGAAAAAGATGTAAGATGATGTATTTTGGAGAGAGAAATATGGAGGATTTGTTGGAAAAAATTTCGATAGATTTCCAAGTCCATAAAAGCACCTAGCTTTATACTTATCCACTGAAAAAGAAGAAAAAACGAGACAAAGTTGTGTAAAATAAGGAATGCACTCTTACAATTCTGAACGGTCATAAAAGAAAACCAAATCTATCCAAAATCTATCTAAGGGAGCTCATGTGGATTATGATAACAAGTGTGAGCCTAAAAACGTAATATGGGCCAACAACCTAGTCCAACACCTAGGAAAGTATAAAAAATGAATAATACTTTATATCCTAAGTCTAAATGGGTTTTTAATATTCTAACAATATCACACCTCAAATAATTGCAAGAGAAACCCTCTTGTATCTCTATTGGGCTAGAAACAATGTTGTGAACACGAAATGGATCTACTTTCAATGCATGATATTTTCCTTCATGGATGTCAATATTACCATAGATATCAACAAAATATGGTCTAGTACAATATGATAATACTCCAAAAAAAAAAATTTAATGGTTCAATGATCTATATGATAATGGAATTGTCTACAGCTTAAATAATTTTGACCAATTTTGGGCATTTATTGACCAACTATGGTCATATATGGGTCCAAATCATTTAATATTTAGACTAATCCTAATGATAATATGTTGTATCATTGCTTTCCTAAATGTTTTACTTGTAGATCTGAGTTCAGATGGATGGTTTTCTCATGTTTATGACTGGTTGTATGGTTCTTTTGTTATGTTGATTTGGTAATACAATGGGGTTGAATTCTATGATGATTTAGCGTGCTTAATGAAAAGTTAAGATTTAATTTATTTTTGTTATATTAGATTGTAAGTTACTACGATTTCCAGGTTTTATTTTTATGATAGATATTTCCCTAAGGGTGGCTGAAATAATCTATGTTTGAAGCATGTTTGAAGTGTCCATTTAATTGAACCTTCCTCGATAAAGTGATGGAGATATTTGAATTATTTGAAGCTTCTTACTGAATATTTGAGTTCATCCCTAAGGATTAAAGTGTTGGATTATTCAACAATACTGAGAGGGGGGGTGAATGAGTATTGCCTTCTTTTCCTTTTATTAAAAAATTAGTACAAGACACACAAAGAAACAAACAAAACAGGATTTTATCGTGGAAACCTCAAAGATCAAACAAAAAAATCAAACTCATTAATAAGATGAATTTTTACAAAATTGTTTATCCATTGCTATAGAGAGGATGCAACCACACCACAGTTTTTTCCTGCTGCTACAAACAAGGATGCTACAATACCCCAGATCTTCTTCCTATTGCTACAAGAAAGGATGCAACGACACCCTGTTCTCTAGATTCTACTAGATGGAGGCTACGACCCCCTACATGCTTCCTTCCTTCCCTAGCACCACCCTTCCACCATTTTCTGACTTCTTTAGATCTTCCAGAACTTCTTTTCTTCAATCCTAGAACTTCATTGGTCCGAGCTTGTTCTTACTGCTAATTCAACTAAGACACCGAGGAAATCTTTATTCCCTCTAAAAATGTGTTTATATATCATATACCTTACCCTTTAATCATTCCATCTCTTCAAAACAAACCTCGTGCCCTTTCATCATTGTGACTCTTCAAATCTTTGAAATTGATCTTAAATTTTTCATTCCGTGTCTTACTAATTTTTTAATTAATTAATTAATTAATAAAACTCTGTGATCTTCTCATGCCTTCCATCTTCAGGCCTTCGGGCTTCTTCAATTCTCTGGCCTGTGGGATTCCCATCTAAGGGATGCGGTATCCTTTCCATAAGTGGGATTCTATTCCCATGGCTAACCTTCAAGATTGAAGGAAACTCTCTTTCATGCTTGCAGGTTCACTATGGGCTTCCTCAAGCCTCTACGGACTTAGCCTAAGCCCATGCGGGCACCCTTAATCCCCCGTGGGCTTAATCTCTCCTCCTGCGGGAATCTTGTCAGGCCCTGTGGGAATCTTCAATATTGTGTGAACTTATTTAAGCCCCTACGGGCATCCTTATCCCTCTTTCGGCTTACCCTTACCTTGTGTGGGCATCCCCTAAGCCCCTTAAGGCATCCTCCTAGCTCTTGCGGGCATAACCAAGCACCTGTGGGATTTTACTTTATCCCCTGCGGGCATCCTCAAGCCCCTATGGGAGGCCCCTATGAGCATTCTTTAAGCCCATGTGGGCATCCTTAAGCCCCTTTTTAACACTTATCCAATCTTTCTATTGTCCTTAATATGAAAAATAATATTTTTCTCATTTTTGGCAGGCTTATATCTTTGTCATTAGACACTCAATAGGAGAACTGAGACCATGGTTAGGTAGACAAATCAACAGACTACAACGTGACCATATGTTGTGGGCATTTACTTTAACCTATGATTTATGGTGGGCATTTTCCTGAGATCACTTAGGTAATTTTACTTTCTGTGGTGCAAAACGCTATTTTGGCAGACCTATAATTTTATCCTCGGAAGTGATTAAGGAAAAATGAGACCATGACTAGATAGCCACTTCAACCAGCTATCTCCTGGTATCATGGTGCGGGCATTTGAGTCAAACCATGAATTATGGTGAGTGTTCTCTTAGAGACGTTTTGACTAATTTTTCCATAGTCAATTTCCAAAGTTTCACAAACTTGCCATTCTTTTCCAGAATGATGTCATATTGCAACACTGACTTAATGATAGCACCAGAACAACATCATGTGTCTTTGCAGCCTCATCACACATGCCACATCATTATACTTTTCATGTCATCACTTCCTTTTTCATTCCTTTGTCTTTCACTGAGTTTTTTCCCTGCCATCATGTCCTTGGTTATTCCTTTGTCATTACTGAACTCCTTTGACATCAATGACAAACACAATCAACATTATCCCCCTTTGGCATTGATGGAAACACCTAAATGTTCTCCCCCTTTGACAAAAATGACAAAGGATAACCTATTATACCCTTGTTGTAACCATTTTGACATAGAATTTCCAATATTTCTCCTTTTTGACAACCATTTCTGCCAATATACTTCTTCTTACTTCTTTAAATATTCTCTTCCTCTTGTTAACTTGGACTTGGTGCTGACCATTATGAATGATAATTTAGTTAGCATCCGTATTTACCTTCTTATAGCTATTCTTTGAAATATGAACTTGGATGATGAGTTCATAGACTCCCCCTATCACAATGATCCTCCTCTGTTAACAATTTCTTTCTTCAAAATTGAGATCAAATTTGCTTTGCATATGCATGTAATTTTTTTTGAGAAACCTTTATGTCTTCAATCAATAAATCTATTATATCATACAAGTGATCACCAAATTCTCTAAGTGAAACCTATGGAAGATTTATTTCTAAATAAGAAGATGCAAAGTAGCCACCAAAGACTAGACAAACTCCATATCTCTAGGCTTTATTCATACTATATTCTTCTTCAATGTTACTGAGATCAGTTTCTTTTCCATTTCTTTTCATCATGGTTATGTTTTTATTTACATTTCAGCTTTAACTTGTACTTGTGTACTTCACTTGTCACATGGATGGTAAGTGCTCTTATGACTCTTCAAGCTGACACTCTGATTCTTGTCTTTGAGGAAGATATGCTTCCAAATACCAATGGCAATATTTTGATATTTACTCCCCCTAATTATATGATCCCTTCTTATTCTAGTTTAAGGGTTTCTCTTTTAGGTCATGAGAGACTTTAGAAGAAAATTTTATAGTCCTTTTCTCCATCGGTTTATTCTTCATTTTCATCTTGCTCTCTGTTGTAGTCCCAAGGTTCATGTGGCTACCATAGATACATTACATAATATAAGCAAAGCATACACAATGATACATATACAAGAGAAGAGACAGATAGAGAGAACACAAGCCTTATATTAACCAACAAGAGCAGAATACAATCATAGAACCAATCTTGACTAGTACATCGGCTCAATAGCCTATATATATATCTATGCAAATACAGTTATATAACCGTCTGTCGGTCTATCAAACCGACCTGACCTATACTAGTCGACACGACTTGTCGACATGTGCTTCAGAGTGGTTAGGCAGAGGGCCTAGTCGACAGGACGACCTAGGCCCCTCCAGCATCTCCCCCACCTCAAAATATTTCTTTGTTCCGAAGAAATGGAGAGATCAAAATTGCAAAAAGAGTTATTAAGATGGTTATGATGAAGGTAAGTTTGAACCAATAGCATCAGGTATCTGGAGACAGGCTTCAAGAATAACTTCGGCAAAAACAAAGAGATGGTGCTGGAACTCTTCCCAGGTGCGCAACAGATTTTGGATGTCAATAGTCAAACTTGTGAGTTTCGACAAGTTTTCCATCTTGTCGTCAGTTATCTTGTGGATAATTTCTCCATTGATGTCGACCGGAACATCGAAATAAAGATTTCCATTGTGATACCTGCTAACAATAAATTTTGCAATGACTTCTTTCAGTCCTCCGAAGGTATCCAACAAGGGTGCCTTCATATAATGTAGAATTGTGGCTTTTTGTAATCGCTGTGCTTCCTCCCTCTAGCGACTGTATGTTTCCTTCCCCCAATCTTCAATGCTCTTCCATGCTTCCTTCCAAGTGGGTTCTACTGTTTTCGCATTCTGAATCATCTGGAGTCTTGTTTCTAATGGTGTTTGTGCTTTTTCCAACTCTCAAACTGTCGTCGCAGTGGATCTGGTAGCTGTTGTTAACACCTAAAAAGTGCTCACTAGCTCATTCCCTTACTCACATGACCCATTTGTCCACTTTTCCACCATCTGAGCCTCTGAAACCAACAAAAGGTCACCAAAAGACCTTGGTACACCCCTTTTTCCATTAAAAAAGATTATTTTTCCAAGAAAATCATAAAAAACCCTCAAAAAGGGTCCAAATTCCCAAAAATATTAAAAAGGGAATTAAAATATTATTTTTATTCAAAAAAGGAAAAAGGAGGGAAAATTACCTAAACCATGTTGGTCAATACCATTGGTTTCCACAAAACCACAAATGGTATTCCTCACCACCAAAACCTATAAAAAGGTGGTAGGGGCTCCTCATTTCACATCCTTCCATTATCTCATCCTTATGCTGCTGAAATCTCCCCTGAGCACTTTTAGCCATTGAAGCAACCTTGGAGAAAGAGACCTATTGGAGTTTGGAGCTACTCATCTTGGGAGTTGCTCAACATCAACCTTCACCATTGGAGGTAATATCGCAAGCACTTGCTTGCCCCCCACTTTTCAATACAAAAAATTATTTCTTATGTTTCTTGTTCTTGATTTTTGAAATATTTAAATTATTTGCTTAGATTCTTGCTTAGATCCATGAAAAGTATTGTTTATTTAGTTTATTGTTTTTATTTCTATTGAAACTGCTACTACTAGTTAGTAGGTGCCCATAGCACTAAGCTTGGTTGCAAAACCGAGCCAACAGTTCTTGGCGACTCCGCTTTGGTTTGAACTTTAGATCTCTAGCTTTGCCATTAAATCTTAGTTTTTATGAGTTTTTAACCTTTAGATCCATAGATCTGCCATCTTAGACAGCAGATCCATTGCTGATCTGAGATTTGGCCCCAAAAACAGCCCTAAAAATTCATTTTTCGGGTTCGTTTCTCGATTTCCGTGCACGGCTTCCGCCTCGCGGCTTTTGTCCAGACAGTCGCGCGGTCCATCGCGGCTTTTCTGCGTTTTTCCGCGCGGTCCATCGCGGCCTTTTTCCAGACAGTCGCGCTGTCCATCGCGACTTTTCTGCATTTTTCCGCGCTGCTCATCGCGGCTGTGCGGCCAAAACCTGCGCGGCTCATCGCGGCTGTGCGGCCAAAACCTGCGCGGCTCATCGCGACTGTGCGTCCAAAACCCGCGCGGTCCATCGCGACTGTGCGGCCAAAACCCGCGCGGTCCATCGCGACTGTGCGGCCGAAACCCGCACGGCCCATCGCGGCTGTTCGTACAAAACCCGCACGGCTGAATTTTTTTCATTCGGCCATCCCGATTTTGAAAAATATTTTTTACTGTACTTTCTGCCCATAGCACATTTTTTACAGTATCAAATTCTGCATATTTTCCAGATTTAGAAAAAAATTTTACTATTTAAAAGTGCATACATTGAAATCTTTTTAAAAATTTTCAAGAAAGTGAAAGAAAGATTCATTTTGCATTCTTTATCTAGATTCAAATTTTTTCTTGTTTACTTCTTTAGAATCTTGCCCTTAGCAAATTTTATTGAAACGAAGAAATCCATTTATTTCTTTTAGAAGTTTATTATTTGCTTTCATAAATCCAAAAAATCCATTATTTTTTGAGTTATTTTTGTAAAAGCAAATTAATTTCTTTTAGTGAAAAAAGTCTTAAATATTTGCTTGTTATTTTTCGAAAAGTCCTTTATTTTTTGAAAAATTTCCCTTAAAGCATTTAATTTTTTCAAGTTCAGTTTACAACACCTCATGTGCACTCACACGATCACTTAATTGAACTAAGACTTAAAACTTACCCTAATTTGAACACACTCTTAACCCCACTTGGGGAACACAAAAAGAATTCTTGTAGCTAGGTAGTATTGGGGGGATAGGTGTTCCAATAACACCCCTCAGTTCATACATCTGAGACATAGAAGTTGTCCAATTAGGGAGCTAAAATCTCTTAGTACTTTTTGGCGCGGTCACAACCGGTTTGTGGGAAGGCCTCTCCCCTAGGAGGGTTGAAGTCGCGAGGATGGTTCCGGAAGCCTGAGTGGGATACCGAAACCCATTCAGTAACCGAAGGGCTACCATTCGCAGTTCTCGGGATATCCCTGTATTGGGATATTGCGATCAAAGGACCAAACGGCAGATTTACCTTTTCTCGACGCGTCATGAACGGAGTATCCTAGTAGCCTGTCTTTTTAGGATTGATTACCCGGTGTCCCTCCCGGTAGGGGGATATCTAGCCGTTGTCTCTACATTCATATTGTCTGACTTGGATTTCATCACCTTGCAGGGGATATCGTCTGTTTGAGTCACAATACTTTTAGATTAGGTGTTTGCATGATCTTTACCACCTTTTGAGTCTAGTTACACCTATTTTTTCTAGGAGCCGCTTGCATGTTGGTATTCTGACCGGTTGTTGCATTCCTCCACTTATTGTAGCACAGCTGCTAGAATAAGTGCATTTTTTGAGGATTGATTTTTTGGCCTGTGAGCCTTCTTTTTTCACTCCCCTTTTTGCACCCTTGGTTGCATTAGGGTTTTGAGTCTTTTACGTACATATATCACCACCTGATACTTAAAACAAATTTTTACATAAAAAACATATTCTCACCATTGAGAATTCTAGACGTTCTCGTCGTCTACAGGGCGAACTCCCGGAGTTTAGTCCACTTGGCTCTCCACGTCACGGACGCAGAGCATTATCCCTTGATTCGACACATCGTCGATCATCTAGACGGTCATCCGATTCTGACATACCCCACTTCACCTTTGATTTGGAGGTAGAATCCGAAAACCCCACAGAGTTACCACCAACCACAATTATGTCTGGAACAGCAGATGATCCACAATTTACATTAACCATAGGTCAGACATCAGCAGACCTTTCTGCGGGAATACCATCCATGACAACATCCACCCCCTTGGGTATGCCCAATATGGGTACCACTCCACATTCAGGAATGCCTAACACAGGACCACCACCTGTCATGGGCATGCCCAACATGGGGGTCATACCCCCTTCGGTTTCCACAAACCCTATCCCAGGAATCCCTAGTACGATTCCTAACCCAAGTGTAACTCCTGTTGCACTTGGGAATGCTATCCCAGGAATCCCTAGTGCGATTCCTAACCCAAGTGTAACCCATGTTGCACTCGGTAGTGCTATACCAGGAATCCCTAGCGCGATTCCTAACCCAAGTGTAACCCAAGTTTCACTTGGGAGTGCTAACCCATATCAGGCCACACCTTTTGGAGGGCACATACCCTCCATACCTAGCATACCTATAGGCGCTACTGGACCCCTACACCATAACACAATGGCTAGGCAGGTCCCGGTACCGGTCACCACATCTGCTAGTCTACCATACATGGCAAGTCTCAACCTGCCAGATTTAGCTAGGCTCACAAATGACCCCATCAGGCATGACCCTGCTTGGCCCCATATTCCCACTAAGCTTCCCTCTGACATCCCTAAGTTTGAGGGAAAGGCCGGAGAAGACCCCCAGAACCACATCATGTCTTTCCACTTATGGTGTTCCTCCAACTCCATAGTGGACGACTCTGTCCGCCTCCGTTTATTACAGCGCACCTTCACTGGCTCTGCAGCCAAATGGTATATCGAGCAACCCCATGGGACGCATTCCACATTTACCTCCCTTGCCTCGACCTTCCTGCAGTTCTTTCAGCTACCGGTCCGCTATGATGCGGGTGTCGAAATCCTACTGTCTTGCAGACAGAACACGGCCACGCACATCACTGACCATATCCATGATTGGCGTCGGCGCCGAAGCCTATGCAAGATCAAATTAGACGACCGAATCTTTTTAGACTGGTTCCTTAAATCCCTCCTTCCTCTCATTGCGAAGGATGTAGCATCCGAAAGGCCCCAGTCTGAAGAGGAGGCCATCCTTAAGGCCCAACAGTTTGACCTTATCTATGCCCAGTCAGGTTACCTATACACCATCATACCTGACGCCCCACGAGGTGACTCTGCACGCGGTGACACACCGGGGGCATCCCATGCCGCTGATGGCATTATTGGCCAAATTACACCGCAAGCCAAACCTTTCAGTATGGTGAGCACCATGCCCGCCCCAGACCTTTCTAGAGCTACATCCAGTTCCGGAGCGACAACTTCTTATGCTCCAACAAACCAGACCCATCATGTTCATGGACCCTCTTGTCCACAACATTGTTATGGCCAAGCGCCATCAGCATATGTACCTCCTACATACTATGCTCAACCTACGGTACAAAACCCCATGCAGTTTCCACAACAGCCCATGCATTACCCACAACCGGTTGCACCGGATAACCTCACACCTCCACCAGCTCAGGGGTACCAACAACCCCAACAGGCAACTGGACCACCTCCAGCTCCACCTGCATACTATCCACCGCAACCTGCTCCCGCACCTGCGGCTCCTCAGAATCCCCCCAATGCTCAAGGGCATGTGTACGCACAACAACAGCAGCCCCAATATCAAAATAACCAACGCAACCAGGGTGGACAACCCAACCGCGGAAGAGGACGCAACCGTGGAAACAATCAAAACCGTAACCAAGCTCCACAGCCTACCCAACCCCCGCAAAACAATAACGCGGCGCCCGCTCATCAGAATCCTGATCGGCCACCTAAGCAACCTAAAAATGCTAATTTACGGACAAACCATCCTTGTTCCATTTGCGGTGTCTATGGCCACTATACCCACGCTTTCCCACATCTCGAGCGAGCTCGACAACTATGGACAAATGACGCCCATCGTCAAGGGCAGGCGGCTCCTCAACCACCACCCAACCCCCCACCACCTCCACAACAACCTCTGGTTCTCCAAAACCCCTTTCCAACACAAGGAGTGGTAAACACCCAGCCGTTAGCCCCCCAACAGGGCAACGTGCAACCACAACAAATAACTTACACAGCCCCTGATCAACCCATGTTTGACTCAGGCACCCACCACTTATTGATGATGTCCACCGCTGACGTCAATATCCAAACCCGTCGGAATCAATACGGACCGACTTCTGAAGCCCCCCCCGCCGAAAAGGATACCACTGCTAATCCCACTGATCAGACATTGCGTATACCTCAGGTTCCACTTGATGGCGCTTCTAAAGCACCTCGCTTCCCCCTTCGCCGAATCAACAACAACCCCAATGCACGAGCTGCGTCCAATTACAACATCGTAGATGACTTAGCTCAATCTCCCGCAGCCATGTCTGCATTAGAAGTCTTAAAAACCTGTCCTACTCAACGCAAGACTTTACTTTCCGCCATTGGGGCGATTGACCCAAATGATTCGAACTTGATGACCTTTGACTTAGACCAATCTGAACCACGGCTGCCTTCTACCATAGCAGTCCAAGTTTCCGTTTCTATTCGGAATCTTGTCATCCATCGATGTATCATCGACGAGGGTGCCTCCACATGCGTCATGTCCACTTTTGTTTGGCAAAAGTTGGGCTCCCCTGCTCTCCAGCAATCCACCACTGCATTGCGGGCCTACGACGGCCGGTCAGCTCAACCTCAAGGTTTATTACCCAAGGTACCCGTCCAATTAGGTGGGAAGACTGTGCTCATCGACATAGAGGTCATTAACGCCCAGCTAGACTATAACCTTTTACTTGGCCGCAGTTACATGTATGCCATGAAAGCGGTCGCCTCCTCCGTCTTCCGCACCATGATGTTCCCCCATGAGGGCCGCGTGGTCAAAATTGACCAACTCACCTACTATGACCCCAACGCCCCTGCAGCACCGGAGAATGTTCTCCCCATGATTGAACAACCCGCTTCTAGTGCAGTTACCTCCTTTGTGTCTTCTGTGGCACCCGGACTGTATTCGGATACACCAATGACCTCTACATTCCAGGCCATTCCACCACCGTCACCGGAGACCCAAGTCGCAAACCTCTGTACTGTTTCGCAGAATACGCAAACACCCGGCGGTCAACCACCATTGATCCCCAGTCACATTGGTGTTACACCCATCCACACCATCCCCTTCCTATTTCCTCCTTCGGGTGTAGTGAGCGCCCCGGTTATGGCTACCCTTAGCCTACCCGGGCTAACATTGGGATTACCCGTGTGGTATATTCCGCCTCCCGTTCGATTACCGACACCAGACGACATCCTCCAACCGGTACAACCTATTGTTACCACAAATCAACCTCCCCCTGGCGTCGCGATCCCTTCGTCGGCAACGACACCTCCTCCTAACCTCCATATTCCTTCGTCGTCAATGAAACCTCCTCCGGGTCTCACGATTGCGCCGACGTCAAAGGATCCCCCTCTCCTTGCTAAGCCCACTAGGGGCAGAGGTCCACAACCCTACACTGCCATACCACCTCCTAAGGCAGCCAAACCCCCACCGGTGTTTCGAGCTCCCCCCAAATGTTCATTATGCGATGAAATTGGCCATCCAACTCACCAATGCCCACATTTACCGGCACTCCAAGAACATATGAATATGTTGGACGATGACATAGGAATCCCAGTAGTCAGATTAGAGCCACCTCTACAGCCTCGCGACAAATCACTGCGCACTAACCATCCTTGTGCTATATGCAGTGTCTACGGCCACTACTCACACCATTGCCCTGATCTACCAGACTATAGAGCAGCGCTGTACGAGTTAAACAATGCCGATTTAGAGATATCTCCTCCCCTCATCGAGGAGATTCACCCTCCACCATCATCCTCGTCAGAAGAAGTCAATACGATATATATGATTTCGACAACCTTCAAACCAGAACCCCTTGATTTATGGTCTGACTACTTCAATACTGACGAGCAGATTTTGGAAACACTCACTGCACCCGACTACCCTTGGGATGATATGCATCATCGCTCGTACTTCCTCCCGGAAGCATCTACCTCCACCGCATCCAACCAGCTATCAGTCGAGTCGAAAGACTTCATACCTGCTAAGGTCGATTGGTTAAAGGACCCCATCCCAGCACCGGATGCCTTTGAAGAAGGGAACATGTCCAACATTTCCCCCACCATACAGATAGACATTTCCATAACACCAGGGAAACCTGAGCTCATCTCGCTGGGCGCATCTTGCACTCAAGCAGAAACTCAGGCATACAAAAAACTCTTTCAAGAGTTCCGAGACGTCTTCGCCTGGTCCTATACCGAGATGCCTGGTCTCGACCCCCGCCATTATTGAACACCACATCGATACATGGCCGGAAGTACCCCCTGTTCGTCAGAAACAGCGACCTATTCACCCTGCCAAGCTCCCCGCTGTCAAGGCTGAAGTCGAGAAACTTCGAACAGCAGGTTTCATCTACCCTATTCCGTACACCACATGGGTGTCGAACCCCGTCCCTGTCAACAAAAAGCAAGGCACCCTTAGAGTATGCACTGATTTCCGCGACCTAAACCACGCTTGTCCAAAAGACAATTTCCCCACGCCATTCATTGACCAACTCATTGATGAGTGTGCGGGCCATGAGGTCCTATCCTTCATGGACGGGTTTTCCGGATACAACCAGATTCACATCCGCAAGGAGGATCAGTACAAGACTGCCTTTACCACCCCATGGGGCACCTTTTCCTATCGAGTCATGCCCTTTGGCCTTAAAAATGCTGGTGCCACTTTCCAGCGAGCCATGACCTACTGCTTTCACGACTTGGTCCATATCCTGCGGGTCTATCTTGACGACCTCACAGCGCGTTCCCGAAAACGATCAGACCACCTTAACGACCTCCGGCAAGTTTTCCTGCGTTGTCGTAAATATAAAATCCGCTTGAACCCACACAAGTGTGTCTTTTGCGTCCCGGCAGGCCGGTTGTTGGGTTTCATTGTTTCCCAAGATGGGATCACTGT
Source organism: Larix kaempferi (assembly GCA_027924585.1). Lineage (NCBI taxonomy): Eukaryota > Viridiplantae > Streptophyta > Pinopsida > Pinales > Pinaceae > Larix > Larix kaempferi. The sequence goes on from BSBM01000638.1 coordinate 3,322,663, forward strand.
CGACCCCCTGAAGGTCAAAGCCATCTTAGAACTCCCCCCTCCTCGCACGCTTCGACAGCTTCAGAGCTTGCAAGGGCGGTCCAATTTTCTTAGGCGCTTTGTTCCTGATTACGCCACCAAAGTCCATGGATTCTTACGCTTACTTCGTACCCACATACCCTTTGTTTGGGATGAACAAGCGGACACGGCATTCGAAGCCCTCAAGAAGGCTCTCACACAAGCCCCCTTGATATCCCCACCGGATTTCTCCCAAGACTTCACCCTTTACGCCTCGGCATCCGAAAATGCCGTATCCGGAGTTTTGGTCCAAGAAGATGCTTCCCACAAAGAGCATGTAATTTATTACGTCAGCCAGACCTTGTCTGGCCCACCTCTACGTTACCCATATGAGGAAAGATTAGCCCTAGCTGTAGTCTTTTCCGTACAAAAACTACGACACTACATTTTGCTTAGTCATACCACGGTCGTGGCCGACTCCAACCCCATGGTCTACCTCCTCACCAGGAGACTCCTTCAGGGTCGTGTCGCTAAATGGGTCATTATCCTCCAGGAATATGACCTTACTTTCAAGACTCCCAAAAGCACCAAAGCCCTCGCTCTTGCTCACTTAATTACAGATCTCCCGTCCTCTTCGACATCACCCGTTATCCATACGGACCTGATTGACGAGCAGATCTTCGTCATTTCGTCGGACGACCCTTGGTACGAAGACATTTTGACTTACCTTCGTACGCAAAAATTCTGACCACACATCGATCGTGATGGACGCCGTCGCATACGACACCACGCACCCCGATACCTACTTATTGGAGATGTACTTTACCGACGCGGCGTTGATACTATCTTACGCCGCTGCCTATCCCATAGTGAGGCAGAACAAGTCCTCAATGATTGTCATAGCGGTGCCTGTGGAGGCCATTTCTCCGGCATGGCCACCGCCCAGAAAATCATTCGGGCAGGTTATTTTTGGCCATCGTTGTTTACTGATTGCATCACCGCAGTCAAGCATTGCCAGAACTGCCAGCTCTTTTCCCCCAAAGCAAGAACCCCCCCTGCCCCCCTTCATCCAGTCATCACTGTTGGACCATTCTGCAAATGGGCCATAGACTTCCTCGACTGCAACCCCCCGTCAGCCGGCGGTCACAAACACATCATTGTGGCCGTAGATTATTTCACCAAGTGGGCAGAAGCCATGCCGACCTATAACTGCAAAGCCGACACCGCGGCGCGGTTTTTCTTCAACCACGTCATCGCTCGTTTCGGAGTACCACAACAGCTAGTCTCTTACCACGGCTCTCACTTCGAAGATGCCGTCTGGAAAGAATTATCAACCATGTTGAAATTCGAACACCATTTCTCTTCCGCTTACTACCCCCAAGGAAACGGCCAAGTCGAAGCGATCAATAAAATCTTGAAGACCATTCTCCAACGCACTGTAGACAAGCACAAGTCCAATTGGCATCACATGCTTTTCCCAGCACTCTGGGCTTACCGCACATCAACCAAAACCGCCACCGGTTTTACCCCTTTCCATTTAGTTCACGGTGTCGAATCTGTCCTCCCTATTGAGTGCCAGATCCCAGCTTTACACATCGCCGTTGAGCTCCTACCGGATACTTCCCCGATCGAGCAACGTTTACTGCTCCTAGAGCAGGCCGATGAAGATCGGCGCACAGCCATTCAAAACATGGAAGCCGCTAAACAAAGATCGAAACTAAGTTACGACAAACGCGTCCACCCAAGAACCTTTTCGGAGGGAGACCTTGTCCTCGCTTACGATCAAGCTCATGATAAAACCGGAAAGGGGAAGTTCGTGTCTATGTGGCAAGGCCCCTACATCATACACACCTGCCTCGGGCAGGGGGCATACATTCTGACCGATTCAGAAGGCAACACCTTACGCAACCCACGCAACGGGTTGTACCTTAAAAGATTTTACCCATAGAAAATCTCATGGACACCATCGTCCATTTTTTAGTATAGGCATACGTTTTTCGTTCACAAAATTTTTCAAAAAAAAAAAAAAAAAAAAAAAAAAAAAAAACCTAAATATTGTTTTCTCTGCATGACCACAGATGGAGCCTCTTCCACTCTACCATGTCGGTTTCGCTGATGGCGCAAGCCGTTGGTCTCCCAATCTCGCCTCCGCAGCTTGGGTAATATACTCCCCTTCACATGAGTTAATTCACATTGATGGAGTATGTTTAGGTGCCGCCACCAATAATCAAGCTGAATACGATGCCGTGACCGGTCTCCTGGCCGCTGCTCTCCAAATGAGCATACGTCACCTCAACGTTTTCTTGGACTCACAGCTCCTAGTTTCCCAGCTCAACAATGATTACCAGGTACGCGATCCCTGTCTTTTCCGAAAATTCCTGCGCACTAAACAAATGGTTAGATAGTTTGAATCCATTACATTCACACATGTCCCAAGACACCTCAATAGTGTAGCAGATTATATGGCCAACAGTGTCCTCGACTGGCACACCAATCACATCATGTCATATCCATAAACAAACATGCATCCAGGTGCAAAACATGTGCCTCCACGGGCATATACAAAAAACCAATATTGCATCCACGTGCATAACATGTGCCTCCACGGGCATAAAAACAAACAAACCAAAATATTGCATCCATGTGCATAGCATGTGCCTCCACGAGCATATATAAACCTACATACACACTGCATCCACGTGCATAACATGTGCCTCCATGGGCATATACAAAAGACAAAGTGCATCCACGTGCATACACAACAAAATATCCAAATATATATCCCATATATATACGAACCAAATAGTCTACATGTCACAAGTGCCCTCAGCACTCGATATACACAAAATACATCTGTCATACAAATAATGCTTCCCCATATGCTCATGAGCATTTGGGGGCAAGTACAATGACGTCTAATCATCAGGATCCTCCGGATCCTCAGGCTCCTCCTCCGGCTCCTCCTCCGACTCCACCTCCGCTGGCCCAGCCGGGTCACGACGACCCCGAACTCGCCGCTCGGCTGGCCCTGCTGGGTCGTCCCTCAGACGTATCCTCCCCGGTGCCGGCTCTGCCGGAGCATCTCCTCCACCACCCCCGTGTCTCGCAGCAAGCACCGCTGCCCTCAACAACAGTGACTGCCACTCAGGCGGTGCACCGAGACATCCCTGCAAAATGTCCCGATCAAGGTCCCTCCAGCCATCCTCCGGAAGTCTAGCTACGATCCGGGCTAAAGTCCGTCGAACACCATCTATAGCATCGTCCTGAGGGCCAACCCCTCGCCCACGGGCTCCATATCCTCCACCACGAGGAGGACGTACAGGTACTGGGGGACGAGCAACCACCATCGCCCGCCCCTGCCGAGCCACATAGTCAGGTGGTGGTACCGGACCAATATCTGCACAAAGCAAGTAGAACCATCAGATACTATACAACAGACATCATCATGATCAATCATAATACATATGGTATAAACATCACATAAGACACAAAAACATACCGTCTAAGCTCCAGGCCTGTCCTGGGGCACGTGGCATCTCTGGGTCTCCCCGGTAGTCCATACCGGCGTATGGATAGTCCTCGATCACCAGTGGCATCTGCTGCCAGCACGAGGCATCATCTGCCCCCACCTCATCATACGAGGCTCGCTAGGAAGACCAGCACGAACCGGTACGTGTGGCCGTAGGGTCGGCACCCGCTCAAAGAAAAAACAACATAAAAATGAGGCGTAACAGAACTCACCTCTCTCTCTCACGGCCTTGTCCAGATCTCTCCGGACACCGGCCAAGAACATCTGAGCCCAAGCATAGTAAGTACCCCGTAGAACGGAGTCCACCAACACCGTCTGCCCCCCAGACATACGATGTGGTGCAGCAGCACCCAAAACCCTCAGAACACAAGCACCAACGACCCGCATATCCCACTCACGTAGGAACTTCAGACTGATAGAGCTGTTTACCAAAACAGCGTCATCCCCACAAAAGGTCTGTAAGAGGTCCTCCATGTCCACGCCTGGAGGCAACCTCGGAGAGATATCACCCACCTCACCCAAGCGAGGCAAACCCGTCAAAAAATATACATCAGTGAGAGTAATCTCCAACCTCTCACCACCAATAATAAAGGCACCCTCTGCCGGCACCCACCACTGCACGAGCTTGTTCAGGAGTCTCCTCACTGAACGGATATAAGGTTTCTGAGCGAACTTCAAGAGTCCGCTCATGGCTAGGGTCTGTCTCACCCCCCCATCATTCTCGATCCTCGCCACAATCTCGGCATCAATATCTCTCTCCCGCCATACGGACTGAGCCCTCCGCAACATCCTGCCAAGAAAACACAGAAAATTTTAGCCCCAGCATAAAAATTTCTAGAAAAAATCCCATCGCGGCTTTTTCACAAAAAGCCGCGATGACCATCGCGGATTTTCCACAAAAGCCGCGATGACCATCGCGGGTTCCATGAAAAAACTCGCGATGAACATCGCGAGTTTCGTCCAGACAGTCGCGATGAACATCGCGACTGTCACCCATGAACACGCGATGAACATCGCGGGTTCCGACCTCACAGTCGCGATGAACATCGCGACTGTGGGTCTAAAACCCGCGCGGTTCATCGCGGGTTCCGCCCCGAAACCCGCGCGGTTCCACGTTGGAGAGTCAACGTGGAGTTTCGCGGCCTTCGGGGGCCCACCGCCAAATAAAAAAGACATAATTGACTAGGTTAAGGCGAATAGAGTTACTTGCAACTCGCTAAATCGAAAACCAACGGTGAAATCTCCCAGAAATCGAGAAATAGCTCTGACTGCTCTATCAAACTCGCACGTGACAATGACAAGTCATATTGGGCCCCACGTCCTATTTATAGAAATTCCACAAATTTCAAACAACCATTGCGGTGTCATACGAAGTCCGTTTTTCAAACCGTTGGGATCAGCACAGCCAGAACTTCATAAAGGTTCCTCCCGTTTCCCGTTTTTCTCGGGGTCCATTTTTGACCATTTTTTAGCCCCTCTCGTGGCCTTGGTTTGCGTGCCACATCGGCCGTTCTCCGTTTTCGATGTGCCTTATATGGCCGGATTCAGTTTTCCGCGCTCGTGATGATGCTTGAGACCATTTCTCGCTCTCACCTTTAGATTTTCCGGGCATTTTTTCCACGCCCCCTCGTCGCCTCGGTTTGCGTGCCACATCGGCCGTTCTCCGTTTTCGATGTGTCTTATATCGCCGGATTCAGTTTTCCGCGCCCTTGATGATGCTAGAGATCATTTCTCGCTCTCACCTTTAGATTTTCTGGGCATTTTTTCCACGCCCCCTCGTCGCCTCGGTTTGCGTGCCACATCGGCCGTTCTCCGTTTTCGATGTGTCTTATATCGCCGGATTCAGTTTTCCGCGCCCTTGATGATGCTAGAGATCATTTCTCGCTCTCACCTCTAGAATTTCCGGGCATCTTTTCCACGCCCCCTCGTCACCTCGGTTTGCGTGCCACATCGGCCGTTCTTCGTTTTCGACAATCCTTATGTCACCGGATCCAGTTTTCCGCACAGATGACGATGCTTGAGACCTTTTCTGGCCCTCGTCAATCCATTTTTGTTCGGTATAATTTTACCCCTTTTTCGGGCCGAGCAACCCCTTTTACGAAAAAGGCACTTAGGGAGTTTCTGTTAAGCTCTTTTCTGACTCCTAAAACAATGAAAAGATCGCCGAGCAATCTTGCTTCCTTTCATGCTCGATAAACGTATCTGAAAGGGCGTCTACCTGGTATAAGTTTACCCCTTTTCCGGACCTTGTAGACTAATTACGAAAAAGGTATACTCTAGTCACATCGGCTAGAAGAGTTCTCCATTCGCATCATTTTATACTTTTTCGGGCCTCGGAGACTAAACTTACGAAAAAGAAACACCAACAGAGTCCACTTACTGTTTTCAGACTCTCTAAACATGAAAGCAACCATGAGCATGCGCCGTCCTGGGCTCACAAAATCCACAGGACCGTACCATTTCAGAGCACACTTTTATCCCTTCTTGAAGCTCATTAAAACTATGAACAAGGAAGAAGGGTGCCTCTTGGCGCCACGACAGATCATATCTACTCGCATAGCAGCTTCCCCATTTTGGTCACCTTTGTTCAGAGTATTCTGCAGTATGTCACCCTGAAACTCCCTCGACAGCTACCATCAGCTTGTCCTCCCCCCCCAGAGTCAATATATACCATTCAGTCAAAGCTATGATCCCTGCACCTACAAGTCAGTTCCCTACGCTGCCAGGTCAACCATGTCATCATGCTCTGAACAAAGGAAGTTTGAGTCTACCCATTTTTTGACCCAGTTATTTCCCATCCCCACAAGTATGTCAGTCCTACCAGCAGTACTACATCACTTCAGTTTACACCTCGCGCTCCTAGCAAGGAAACATCATTGCCTTGTTAGTTGCTGGTCTCCCTCTGTCGACGACAACCACATTTATTCCAGAGGATAGACCTAGAGGCCCCTGTGTCTTGGACTCATTACCATTTATGATGAGTACCTACGAATCATTTCGAGAGGAATCCTCAGTGCCTCTCCCAATGGTTGTTTCTCACATGCTCGACTTCAACACCTTGATCGCATCGTTGAGACTCGCACAGGGTATTAGTCCGTTCAGTTATTAGTCGAAGACCCCGGATACCTCCTGACTCCTCCACATTTGAGAGTCTTCCTATGGATAATATCAGTTACACTTTTCCTATAGTTATCCGGGCTGCGCATGGCGACAATATTCAGATTCACACCTGTTTCATACTCCCTTGAGTATACAGTTACATTTATTCCCAGATTTGACTCATAGTCTTTGAGTCCCTACAGATGTTGGACACCTTCAGTTTCAGCAGTTCCACAGTTGATCCAGTGTATCAGTTATTGAGATCATTCTTATTGAGATCATTCATGATCATGAGTATATCCCACCATCATGTCCCCTCTGGACCATTATGATGTACCCGTATATTTCTTCACGTATTAGATCCCCCTTCTTGGGACTAATTGTTTTGTATATGCCTTGATACGAGCATGGGAATGCCCGCCTCGTCCTTTATCAGAGATTATACCTCATTCATATTGAGGCCATGTAATATTTTTTGTTTTTGCAGCTTCCAAGGGCCGTGGCTCCAGTCTCCAAACGGTCTCTTCTCTCCCCTAAAACCCAGAAAAAGGACAAAAGAACTATGATGTCTATCGGCCATACGATGAGCTCCTGCCCTCACACATCAGGGGGCAATCTGTTAACACCTAAAAAGTGCTCACGAGCTCATTCCCTTACTCACATGACCCATTTGTCCACTTTTCCACCATCTGAGCCTCTGAAACCAACAAAAGGTCACCAAAAGACCTTGGTACACCCCTTTTTCCATTAAAAAAGATTATTTTTCCAAGAAAATCATAAAAAACCCTCAAAAAGGGTCCAAATTCCCAAAAATATTAAAAAGGGAATTAAAATATTATTTTTATTCAAAAAAGGAAAAAGGAGGGAAAATTACCTAAACCATGTTGGTCAATACCATTGGTTTCCACAAAACCACAAATGGTATTCCTCACCACCAAAACCTATAAAAAGGTGGTAGGGGCTCCTCATTTCACATCCTTCCATTATCTCATCCTTATGCTGCTGAAATCTCCCTTGAGCACTTTTAGCCATTGAAGCAACCTTGGAGAAAGAGACCTATTGGAGTTTGGAGCTACTCATCTTGGGAGTTGCTCAACATCAACCTTCACCATTGAAGGTAATATCGCAAGCACTTGCTTGCCCCCCACTTTTCAATACAAAAAATTATTTCTTATGTTTCTTGTTCTTGATTTTTGAAATATTTAAATTATTTGCTTAGATTCTTGCTTAGATCCATGAAAAGTATTGTTTATTTAGTTTATTGTTTTTATTTCTATTGAAACTGCTACTACTAGTTAGTAGGTGCCCATAGCACTAAGCTTGGTTGCAAAACCGAGCCAACAGCTGTTAAAGTTTTTTTGGAAGCCATGGTGGATTCAGAGTTCAAGAATGTGAACATAGCTTCGGCGGGGTCAGGGAGCTCTGTATCTTGGAGTTCAAGTTCTTGACAAAAGAGTGCCCAAGAATCCTCGAGCTTCGGATTTATGGTGGAGTTACTCGGCAAGGGTGAACAGGATGTGGAGGCCTGTATTGATGGTTGATTTGACGGGGTTATTAAATTGGACTGACAAGCTATCGATGGTCCATCAGGTGAATTAATTCTGGCGTCGCGGGTATCTATAGCTTTATTTCTTTGTCATCATGATGCCATGGCACCTCGTTTGATGTGTTATGTCGACAGACTTCTCTAATTGAGTTTGGTCGGTCCGAGCTCCAATGCTTGTCATGCCTGATTTTCCTCTGCAAATCGTTGGCGTTCTTGTTGATGTCTATAATATCGATGGTTATGTGCCAGACTCTTTTCTCTTCTTTTTCCATCCTTCTTCTGCCATTCTCTCATCATGTCTGATTTTTTCATGCTCTACTGTTTTTCTTGAGTAATTATAGTACTCTGATTCGGTTACTTCTTACCCATTTTTTTTTTTTTCAAATATTCATGACTTGTACCGCTTCAGTCGGGCACCATTTACTGCTTTCAGTCGGACTAATCTGTTAGGATTTAATGCTTCGACAATGTAAGTTCCCATCCATTTTGTATGCAGCTTCTTTGGCTTCCCTTTTACTTAGCTATTATAGAGGAGTGCCAATTCTCCAACTGACAAACTCTTCTGTTTGATATTTCTATCATGCCATGCTTTCTGTTGTTGTTTTTGGACTCGCTGATGTTCTATCGCCAACTGTCAACTTTCCTCTAGCTTCGAGAGTTGTAGTAGCTATTCTTGTCGAGTATCTTCGACGTCAATATGTAAATATTTTGCGATGGTCGTTGCTTGTCATCGAAAATGTAATGGGACGATAGCTTCTTGTCCATAGACAATTGAGAATGATGTCTTATCTGTCGCTCTTTTGTATGTTGTTCTGTATGCCCAGAGAACAGTAGGTACTTTGTCATCCTAGTCATTTTTTTCTATGTTGCATATTTTCGTCAGTCCTTTTGTAAGTGTTTTGTTGAATGATTCTATGTCACCATTCGACTGAGGATGGTATGTTGTTCTTATTCTATGATTAGCTGCAAATTCTTTAGTCAGTGCTTCAATGGTTTTACATACAAAATGCATACCTTGGTCACTTATCAATGTTATGGGGAATCCAAAGTGTGTTATGACATTTTCATAACTGAACTTAGTGGCAACTTCTCTTGAACATGTTTCAACGGGTTTTGCTTCTGCCCACTTGGTAACATATTCGACAGCAGTGATAATATATCGAGCACCTGTCCTTCTCTCCACTACTGGAAAGGGTCTAATAAAATCAATATCCCAAATTTCAAATGTTAGTCTAGGGTTAATTGGAAACAGTGGCATTTCTATTCTTGGGAGTGGTCGGCCCATGCACCGACATCTATCACACTTAGATTCAAATTCTCGACAGTTTTTATGAACTGTCGGCCATCAAAGTTCGGCTTGTAGGATTTTTCTAGCTGTTATGTCTGCATGATAATGTCCTCCTACCAGTCCAGCATGATCTTCTGCTAGTATATCCTATCATTCATGATCAAGTGCACATCGGCGTAATATATCATCCAACCAAAGTTTATAGAGGAATCCATTGATCATAGTGTAGGGGGATGCTTTCATTGCTAAGATCTTCCTCTTTTTCTCAAACCTTCCTTTAGGAGCTTGCCCATCCTCAAGAAATTGTGCAATTTCCGCAAGTTCATAAGGGACTGCTTCAATACGAAACAAGTGTGTGTCCAGTAAGTCATCTTCAATTCCTGTCGGTTCTTATCTTGTGTCGACTCTCGACAGGTGGTCTAGTCCGACATTAGCTTTTCCCGGTCGAATGATTACTTCAAATTCAAATTCTTGAAACAGTAATAGCCAGCAGCATAACCTCCCATGATGCATGGTTTATTGACTAAGTATTTTAAAGCTTGGTGATCTGTATAAAATACAAAAGGGCTAGCCAATAAATAATGACGGTATTTTTGCAGTGCAAATACCATACCTAATGCTTCCCTTTCGGTCGTAGAATAATTTCTTTCAGCTTTATTCAATTTTCGACTACTGAATGCATTAGGGTAATCCATGCCATCTTCTCCAGGTTGGGTTAAAATGGCGGGGACTGATATTCCAAATGCATCAATATGTACATGAAATTTCTTCGACTCATCCGGAAATCGAAGGATGGGTTCTTTGATCATTTTTATTTTCAACGTGTTAAATGAGATGTCACATTCCTCCATCTACCTTTAATCTCGATCATCTTTTAGCAATTCTTCGAGAGGATAAGTCATATCAGAATAATGTCTAATAAAATTCCTGTAATATTCGGTATGACCCAACAGGATCCATACTTGTTTTGGATTAACTCGAGGCTTCAGGTGGAGGATAATTTTGATCTTCACGTAATCAACCTTGATTCCTTCTTTGCAAACTACATGGACTTGTAATATGCCGATGGGTGTCACGAAAATGCACTTTTTAATATTTAGCGACAATTGTATCTATCGACATCATTCCAATATCAGTTGAAGCCATTTGCAATGATCTTTTAGCATTGTATAGATTGTTCAATCATCAAAGGATACAGCCATGGTTTTGTAGATATATTCTTGAAATGCTTTGATGACAATTCTTGAGAAGACCGCAGGTTTGTTCTTCAACCCGAAGGGAATAACTTTGTACGCGAATAACCCAAATTCGCACACGAATGCTGTCTTTTTATGATCTTCCTTTGCAATAGGTACTTGGTTTTACCCTGAGAATCCATCTGTGAAAGAGTAGCACTCATGCCCTGCAACTTCATTAATAATTTTATCTGCGAAAGGAGTTGGAAAGGGATCTGTGAGTGTTACCTTGTTCAGCTCGCAAAAGTCGACACAGATTCTTAGTCATGTTGGATCTTGTTTCTTTGGATGAACAACCATATTATCGTTATATTTATGAGCAAGTTTGTAGGGTCTTTTCTTTACAGGTCTGGAATTAGGTTTAATATCAATTTTCATCTTTCCCATTTCCTGCACAAGTCCTTTCAAGTGTCTATAATCTCGAGCAAATACGTCTTGAAATTCTTTGAGGATACTGGAGATTTCTATTTTTTTCTCCTCAGTCCAGTAATCACGAATCTTTTCCATTTTCGGTTGCTCGTCATTTGAAATATCTACTTCCTTTGTTTTAATCTTCGTGTCCATCCATTCTGGTGTACGACTATCACTTATCTATCTTTCACCTTCTTTGATTTGTGTAAAAGTTGATAGAAAGTCTTTTTTTGATAACCATTCGGGTTAATATTTTTCAACAATCTCAATGCTAAAGATTGTTCTTACAAGCTTTGACATGTCAGAGGGATCCTTTTTCCATTGAAAACTTTTTTCGACTGATATCTCTGTTTCTAGGCTTAGTCTTGTCGAATGCTAGATTTCTGTCGACTTTATGTTGTAGCAAGTAGTAGGTGGGTGCATAATATTCTATTTTTCTACAAGGGTTAAAGTTTCTATTGGCCGCAAAAATTCTTTGATACTTCTACTTGCTTTGACCAGCTTGTCATCCTGCAGAGAAAACTAGAAGTCGTTGATGAAATTTTCTTTTAAGTCTTTCCAGAAGAAAATTTCTCCTCTCGCTTCTTCCATCTTGTACCATTTGTTAGGTAGATAATCAAGTGTTATGGGGAAGAAGTGAGGCCATGATCTTTCATATTTATATCCCAATTTTCTCCATTCTCTTTCGTAATAGTCGATGTGGGTTTTAGGATTTTGTCCCTATGTAAACAGAGGGATATCGTCCTGAGTTGTCAATTTCCTACCTCCAAACCTTTCTATGAAAAATGTTGATGCAGTATTCCAATTTTGGAGTTTCGACTGAGGGGTGTCCCACCATCTCACAGCTTGACCAGTAAATGTCTCTACCAAACTTTGTAGTCGGCCTTGTTCTCTGACATGTTTTGATACATGTTCGAAATGCATAGCGGTGAATCACGTTCTTTATATCTTAATGTCGAATTACGTGATTGTGCATTTCTGTCTGGAACAAGTGTTGGATATGCTCGCATTTTTTGTTCGAATATCTTTGGTGTGTAAGATACTGAGAGACATTTCTTTATTTGCTTCTTTGAGATGGCTTCCATAGTCCAACATTCTTTCGCATGCAAATCATAGTTCTCTATTTGCCAGTCATAGAGTTCTGCATCGGAATTGTATCTGAGCAAGACAGGATCTCCGAGGTGAAGTTCTCCTTGGGAATTTGGCTTAATGTGATCTTCAGTATTGTCTATCCGGTAAAGCTGTCAAACATCATCATCAATTTCTATAGGTTCTGACCATGTTTCTCCCTGAGATGGGAAGATTGGTACGATAACCTTCTTCCCATTGCCTTTCAACTTGATACGACTTTTGTCTAAGGAAATTGAGTCCTTCACCTTTCATCCCCAAGGTCGTCCAACCAAGGTGGGGAAAGATCTTGCATCGTCCTTAGGAGTGATGATCTCGAAATCTACTATTGTCATGATGCCTAGTTTCATGGAAGTTTTGACTCCTTTCCATACCTTAATCAGCTCAATTAATCCTTGATCTGTGAGATTTAGATAGGTTCCTAATTCCTGCAGTTGTGGTCGATTGAGTTGGTCCCAGGTATCACGAGTCATGATATTCACTTGCGATCCAAAATCTAGTACGACTTGTCATACATGATATCCATTTATGTCGAGGTCGACTAATGGATCAACATCATTTTTCTCTTTTTGCTTTAGTCGACAAATTTTTTTATTTTGTCTTTGCTCGACATGTTTATATTTTAATTTATGCAACAGGTCAATCATTTTTCCTACAACTCCCTCGTTTGAAATTAATCTGAGTAATTCATTGAGAACTTCCTGTCAGTTTTCTTCAATCTCTTTTGTGCTGCTAAGTCATGAAATATGTCATATGCATCTTTGTACACAAATTTTTGTTTTATAGGGTTTGGATAATCTTCTTTATCGACAATTCTACTTATCTGTGGCTTATCTTGACCAATGTGAGTGCCTTTCCTAGTTACAATTTGCAAGTTTTTTGTATGAAGCACATTATTTTATGAAATACAAGATAAAACATGAACATTCTTTTTATTATTTATTTTCTCAATCATGATAGGGAAATCCTCTAAATAGTGATCGCCTACCCCAAACTTTGTACAAAATTTAAGATTAGTTCTTTCTTTATAAGGGCATTATGCATGCCGATGATCCTCACTGAGACATGTGAAACATGCACCAGGTCTATTAGGTCGAATACCGTGACCTCCACTGCCACAACCACGACTTTGGTATCCTCCACATCTATTGTAGACGTCCTATCGACGATCATACCGACGGTCATTATACCTTGGGTATCTGTCGTTTATGTTTTGATTGTACCGGTTATTTCTTCCATCATTTCTCTCGAATCTATCGTTTGTTGTATTTCTGTCGTGATTCTGCTCGACAGAGTTTTTCTGGTACACTGCATGGTAATTTTGCCGATTTTTCAGGTTCAGATGACATTTTTCAATTGTATGTGTATTCACTTCACAAATTTGACACCATCTTGCCTTCTTGTTTTTCAGATTGTATGGACAATAATTTGTGATATGTGAATCATACTCTTTGCACATATCGTAGAAACATCTAGATTGAATGAGTTTCACTTCTTGTCACCGATCCTCAATTCCATAAAAATATTTGGTATGTCCTGAAGTTCGACAAGCTGTACACCATAATTCTGGCCTTTTTAGTGTCATATTTTGGATAGCTTTCTCCATACTTTCAAGGCATTCATCGACGTGTCTATCCATGTATACTAGAGGGTATTCATCATCCATTTTGATTTCTAGAGCTACTCTTAGTGCCTCCGCATAAGTATTAACACTTTGTCGACAAACATGTATTCTGATTTTATTTATTAGATTGGCAATAAACCGTTTGATTAATAGTTTTTCTTCGATTTCATAGTCTAATTTTCTTAGGAGGTATTTCAACCTCTTGTCACACTCCTTGACAATTTTTGTCAGCTTTTGGAGTGTCGTCTTCAGTTGTTCTGCCTCCAGGAATGTCGCATCTTTGATCATGAAAAAGGCCAAAAAGATTTGTTTGATTTGTGCCTTTGTTGCATTTGGTGAGTTTGCTATATACCCCATGTACCATCTCAGTGCTCTTTTTCTTAATGAACCAACAAACTACGCAACCTGTCTTTCTTCGTTGGTGATTTGATTGGCTGTCCATATTGCTTCGCACACAAACCATTCTCTTATCGGTTCTTCATCACCTTCGTAGAATGGAATATGTGTTGTTGAGTGTGCCATGTCTACTAGTGTATTATTTTGAGAATTTGATGGTGGTATGGGTGGGTTATTTCCACAATCAGAACTTGGTGCTTTGTCGATTTGAATTAGCTATCTCTCTGGACTTGGTTCTCTATCTTCAGAATCAGTGACTATAACTTCTTCTGTATCGTTAGTTCTCCCTTCTTCTACCACTTCTGTCGAAATCTAGTTAAAGTTTTGCTCGAACGGGATTTCACTGAATTTTAGGATTTCCGACATACTTGACGAGTCGCTCAAATTTGGTATTGGAAGGGGGGGCACTTCCTCATGCTCTGAGTACACTAGATGAAAGTTTCTATTTGAAAATTCAGGTTGAAAGGACACCTAATTTCCTTCCTCCGACCGATGAATCAATAGTCTATTAATATCATCACCTTCTATACTTCGACGACTACAAATTCCCAACTGACCAGCATGGAGACCGAGATTTTCCTCGACAATTTCTTGCACTTGAACACTTTGTGTTAAATGAAATGGAGATGAAGGTGTTACCATTTCAGCTATCTGAACTTGGTGAGCTATACCACGCTCTATCCACAAGTATTCATCCATCGGCGACAGGTCCACTTCGACACCCCTATCATCGCGGGATTGGCTTGACTCTGGTAGATTTCCTTCTACGTCTGTCGCGACATTCAATCCTCGCATCCTCCAGAGTGCAATTGCTTGCTCCCGCATCTCTTCACGTCGCTGCCTCCTATTTTCTCTTTCAATTTTCTGGATATTTGGGGTGCTTTTATGACTCAAAAGTCTGTCCTTGTCGGATCTTCTTCCACTGTTGGCCATGTCGTCTTGTCATATGTTGAATTTCATCAAACTAGGTACATCAGAGCATGCTTCATCACCCCCCCAATGCCAGCTTGAAGGTTTCTAGATCACTAGGGAAGTGCAAACCATCATTTGTTCAAGAAAAATTCCCATTTGCGTTCCTTTACAAATCTTTCCCAGTTACATTCTTTCTCCTTCCAATTAGAGTTTAGAAGAGGTGGAAGAAACGACGGTCGTGTTTTGACAATATGCGCAGTGCCTTTGTCGATTAGAAATTTGAACAATAAAGGCGGTAGAGAACGCATAAATTGATCAGCTACTTCGGTGAAGAATTTTCTTCTTATTTCGTCAACCGAGACGTGGTCTTCAATCACATGTTCTTCACAGAAATCGTTCGCAATATTTTCGCACACTCCGACAGATTCGTGCATCCTCCATTGATCAGCTTCGACAACAGATTCCTCTCTACTTCATCAACTGGTATTTTCATCTAGAAGCTTCTTCAAGGCGGTCGGCATGGACTCTACAAATCTCTCATGGGTCTCGGAGAAGAACCGATCTCTCACTTGGCTAATCGTTAGCTTGTTACGTCATGCATAGTTCTACAAATAATTTGCGATTTTCTTCTCCCACCAATCTCTAATCTCTTGTTCTGAAATCATAGGTCATACTTCTATTTGTTTTTCATGTATCAACCGGCAACAGAACTAGATGTTGTAGTCCCGAGGTTCATGTTGTTACCATAGATACATTACGTAATATAAGCAAAGCATACACAATGATACAGATACAAGAGATGAGACAGATAGAGAGAGTACAAGCCTTTATATTAACCACCAAGAGCAGAATACAATCATAGAACCAATCTTGACTAGTACATTGGCTCAACAACCTATATATATATCTATGCAAATACAGTTACATAACTGTATGTCGATCTATCCAACCAAACCGACCTATACTAGTCGACGCGAGGTGTCGACATGTGCTTCAGAGTGGTCGGGCGCAGGGCCTAGTCGATAGGATGACCTAGGCCCCTCCAACACTCTCCATCATACTGAATGTCATTTTTATCCACAACACTATTATGCTCCTCATCATCTTTGGAAACTTCTTTGATGCTTGGAATTTGTGAGTCCTCTTACTCATTGTAATCTTCTCTTTTTCTCCACATCTTTCCATGAGGTACCCTGCTTACTGACCTTTTGTGTTCCTTGAATTCCCTAATTTGATCCCTTTTCTTGGTTCTGCAATCAATAACTTTGTGACTAGACTTGTGATAATAGTGAAAATATTCATAAAATCTTCATTTATGTTTGAGGAATTTTTTATCTTCCTGCTTCATATCTTCCATCTTCTTCCATTCCTTATTTTTTTCATGACCTTCTATTGAATCATTCTTCCTTAGCTTACATTCTCTAGCCATATGTACAAAATTATGACATGTGTAGAAATGGCGAAAGAAGATCTGCTGGAATCTACTTGTCATTGGTCCTTTAGGTATCATATTAGTTTTGTCTTTATTATGAGATGCAGGAGTAGAATTCTGACTATCCTTATTAATCGGTATTTTGAGTGGGCTTCTTTCATTTTTATCTTGTAGTATAGAAAACAAATATTTTGAATTATTTTCTTAGTCATAACCTAATCCAGTTTTATCACTCAATTGTCTTTGGATACTTAATATATCATCTAGGTCTTTGAAGTAATTTCATATTTTTGTGAGTATTTTGATCACAGAAGATCGAGGAGCTATGGAGAACCTCACAAAATCGAATTAATTTGCAAAAACAGTGGAAAAATTTAAAAAAGATGATAAATTTACACACAATGTATGCTCAAATCTTTGATTAACTGACTGTCTAACATGTGAAAATGTTAGTAACAGGTTTTTATTACATCCATGAGAAAATCGAGAGCATTAGGTGGCTCAAGCTGAGTGTACAAGTCATCAATGCCAAATTGGCCTCAATCCCCCCTAGGTGGGTCCAACTCAATCCCAATCATCCCAAACAGCCACGAATTCTGGTGGTGAGGTGGCTGAAGCATGCTGAATCAATAATGAGCTCAAGGCAGGCGTGGGTGAGCAATTAGAGGAGGTTTGGGGGCCCAAGGGAGCATTAAATGCTCCAAATCTAGCCAAAAAAGGGCAAAAATCCACCCTAGCGCCCTTGGTCAACTAAAATTCCCCAAAACAAGGAGAGAGGGCGCACCAGCAATAAATGAGGGCGCACTTGTGGACAAAACTGGAGGCTGGGTGAACTGGTTTGCTTGGAAGTGGGTGTGAACACTCTAAAAGTGGGTTTTTGACCAACTATAGTCACTTAATCCAAAACATGGTTTAATTAAGCACATGCGCAATCAAAAAATTTATGGATTATGGTACTAAGTGTGGTTACTGTTCTAACACCCCCCCTTAACCATAACTTTGTACATCTCATGAAAGATAAGTGGGAGGCCTTGGCAACAAAGCTCAAGTCACCTCAATACAACAGAAATTTTATTTGTCCATATGAACCGAGGAAAAGAAGTAAAACCTCATGGGATAAAAACTTCCCTCAAAAAATGGACATGGGGCTGAACCTGCAATTAAATTGCAGCAATCACCATCCATCACTCACTCCAAGCAAAGCTCTCAAGTGAGTGAAGGTCTTCTCTGTAAAGCACTTGGTGAAAATATCTGCAGTTTGCTCGGTGGATGGGCAATACTGCAGTGAAATCACCCTGTCATGCACCAAGCCCCGAATGTAATGCATGTGGATCTCAATGTGCTTTGTTCTTTGCCTCTGTACTGGATCAGTAGATATCTTGATGGCACTTTGATTATCCACCCAAATATTGGTTGGAGAATCAATAGCAACACCAAACTCCCGAAGAATGCCTTGCAACCAAACACACTGTGTGGCTGCGTTCACTGCTGCCCTGTACTCGGCCTCTGCTGATGAAAGAGAAATTGTGTGCTGTTTCTTACTTGACCAGCAAATGGGACCTTCAGCAAACATAAACACAAAACCTGAAGTGGACTTTCTATCGATGGGATCTCCCACCCAATCGGAATCAGAAAATCCAGCTAGTTGAAGTGAAGAACCAGCTGCATAGTGTACCCCGAAGTTCTTTGTTCCTT
The DNA here is from genome assembly GCA_027924585.1 of Larix kaempferi. NCBI lineage: Eukaryota > Viridiplantae > Streptophyta > Pinopsida > Pinales > Pinaceae > Larix > Larix kaempferi. The sequence continues at coordinate 3,340,955 of BSBM01000638.1, forward strand.
GGACATAATGAAGGATCCTTTTGGATGCCTTCCAATGGATCTCATGTGGCTGCTGCATATACCTTTCTACAGCACTTACAGCATAAGACAAATCAGGTCTTGTATGTGTAAGGTACAGCAAACTTCCGACTAGCTGCCTATAGAGAGTGCAATCCACCACCGGAGAGTCTTCAAATTCACCTAGTTTTATGCCTGAAAGGAATGGGCACTTGGCTGCCTTACATTCAGCCATTTTGAACTTGAATAACAGGTCTGAAGCATACTTAGATTGACTCAGCAATATACCTCTCTCAGATTGCTCAATTTCCAAACCCAAAAATTGCCTTAGCAATCCTAGGTCGCTCATGGCAAATTCACTGTGCAAAGAAGCTTTAATTGAGCCAATTTGTTTGGTGCAGCTCCCTGTAATTAAGAGATCATCAACATACAGTACAATGACCTACAAATTATCATCACAATGCTGCAAATAAACATTTGGATCAGACTTGCATCGACAGAAACCAATTGAGAGCAAAAAAGCATCCATTTTGGCATACCAAGCCCTGGGGGCTTGCTTGAGTCCATAGAGTGACTTCTTCAACCTGCATACAAGTGTGGGATCCTCTTGGAATCCTTCAGGATGCTGCATATATATCTCTTCCTGTAGCTCACCATGCAAGAATGCACTTTTGACATCCATGTGGTGAACTTCCCAACCTTTACTAGCTGCCATGGCTAGAGCTAGTCTAATTGAGTCCATCTTTGCAACCGGTGCAAAGGTCTCTGTATAATCCACACCATGGATTTGTGAGTAGCCCTTAGCCACTAACCTAGCCTTATACTTCATATCAGAACCATCAGCAATAGGTTTGGTTCGAAAAATCCACTTACATTGCACTAGTTTCCTCTTGGGAGGAAGAGGCACCAAATCCCATGTTTTGTTCTCTTGGAGAGATTGGAATTCTTCTTGCATTGCTGCCCTCCACCTTGGATCATGATGAGCTTCCTGATATGATGTTGGATCAGATCCAATCATCATATAACAGTGATCAGCAAGCTCACTCTCATTTGCAAAGGAAGCATTGATTGTTTGGGATCTAGTCTTCCTAGGCTCTTGGGGATTGCCTGCCAATTCACCTGCATCTTGTATGATTTTTTCAGCCCACTTGGGCCTTGATGGTGACTCATGTACAGCAATGTCATCTTCAGCCATTTCATCTTCAGCAATATCATAAAAATCAGAGGTGGAATCATCACTAATCTCATTAAGGTGTGGAGGAGAGGAGCTTTCCCCCGGTGCAAGCTCAAAATCTGGAATTGGTTCTTCTTCGAATTGCACACTTCTCTCAATGAAAGTTTTAAGTGTGGATGTGTCAAAGAGCTTGTAGCCCTTTGTTTCCTCACCATATCCAACCATGATACATTCCCTACTCTGTGGCTCCAAAGCCTTCCTTTTTTCTGATGGAATTCGAGCCCATGCTCTAGACCCAAAAATCCTGAAATTTGACACATTTGGTTTCTGGCCAAACCATGCCTCATAGGGGGTTTTTCCTTTGACTGATTTGTGAAAGGCTCTGTTCTGAATATGAGCAGCACAATTGATGGCTTCAGCCCATAGCTTAGGGCTTAGATCCCTAGCTTCAATCATGCAAGTAGCCATCTCCTTGAGAGATCTATTTTTCCTCTCTGCCACACCATTTTGCTGAGGTGTGTAGGGGATTGAATGTTGCATTTGGATGCCACATTCCTCACAAAGGTGCTGAATGTTATTATTCACATATTCCTTTCCATTATCAGTCCTAAGGATCTTTATCTTATGACCACTATGGTTTTCCACTAGGGCTTTCCAAATCTTCAGTTTCTCAAACACTTCTGACTTCAATTTAAGGAAGTAAACCCAGCAGAATCGAGAGTAGTCATCTATGAATGTAAGTACATACCTTGATCCACCATATGATGGAGTGGGAAGAAGACCAATGAGTTCTGAATGTACCAATCCAAGTGGTTGAGTGGATCTCCTTGCCATTCCCTTCTCATAGCTGCGCTTAGGATGCTTTCCAACTACACACCCAATGCATGCACCATTTGATGATCTGATTTCTGGAAGCCCTTCCACCATCTCGTCCCTGTGCAATTGCTGGAGATATTTGTAGTTCATGTGGCCAAATCTTTCATGCCACAACTTGGAGGTCTCGTTGGCATGAGAGACAAGAGCATGGTCACTAGAATTTGGAATGAAATTTGATAATTTGTACATTCTCTCATCATGATCTGCATACCCTACTGCCACAACTTGATTTGAGGAAATTTCTGAGATTTCTACCAAATCTGGAGTGAATGTCACTCTCTTGGCTTCTCCTGTATGAGTCATTTGATAGACTGATAGCAAATTTGCAGCCAATGAAGGTACATAGAGCACATCACTGAAATAGCCATGCTCCATGTCAATCCTACCAATTCCCTTGGTCTGGAGTTCTGAATCATCTCCCATTCGAACTGTTGGGCCACCATTCGAATGCATAGAGGAGAAAAGCTCTCTGGATGAAACCATATGTCTGGAAGCTCTTGAATCAATGATGAAGGAAGAGGGATTCGAAGTACCTGCTACCAAGGCATGACACTTCTCCTTATTGTCAGGGTTTGAGGTGCTCTCTTTCTTCCTTGCGCCCTCAGGGACTGGGATGTTGTTCTTCTCCAGCAGCTGGGCCATTGAGTCAATGGTTTTCTTCATACATGAGCTCTCTGGATGCCATGCCCTATGACAATAGGTGCATTTGGTCTTTTCCTTTCCCTTCTTGTCCTTCTCCTTTGACAGATTCGAACCCCCATCTGCAGACTTGGTCTTGTCAAACTTCCTCTTCTCTTGCTGCTTCGAATTCTTGGCTTTCTGCTTTCCTTTGCTTGCATTTGAAACACCCATTGCCAATGCTTGGTCCTTTGATTTTATGGTACCCATCTGAACTAGTTTGTCCTGCTCCTGAGTGAGACACTCCATGAAGGTAGCTAGTGATGGCATTTGCCAATTTCGAAGGGTCATTTTGGCTGAGTGAAATGTGCTAACAAATACTGAAAACTCTGGGCCTAGCTTCGAAAGGATGGACAGAATCAGTTGTTCCTCCTTCTTAACAATTCCACATTGTTGCAGTTGAAGCACCAGTGACTTGAATTTCGTGAAGAACTCCTGGATGGTTTCAAAATGCGCTAGGCTCAAGCTAATGAGCTCGTTTTCAAGCTGGTGGCCTCTCAGTTCATCAGTTTTCCCAAAGAGTGATTCTAGCTTCACCCATACTTCATTGGGAGTTGTCAAACTGTCTGTATGAAACAAGAGTTCCCTTGAAATTCTCAGGCATAGCAATCCATAAGCTTCATCAAGTCGATTGTAGTACTTTGCTTTCTCCACAACAGAATTTGGCTCCACTTCTGTGCCCATGGTTACTCTATAGAGACCCTTAGATCTCAGCTTGATGACCATCTCAGCCTTCCAATCAAAAAAAATGAAGGGTGTGAGAAACATTTGGTTTGCTTCCATGACTACTGCGTTAATGGTGAGAAAACTACTGAAACACCTGCAAAAAACACTCAATTTTTGTCTGGAAATCCTCTCTAGAATGCAGTTCAACGCTCAATGTTGGCCTTCAACTCACTAAATCCATGATGGATCTGATACCATGTGAGTATTTTGATCACAGAAGATCGAGGAGCTATGGAGAACCTCACAAAATCGAATTAATTTGCAAAAAAAGTGGAAAAATTTAAAAAAGATGATAAATTTACACACAATGTATGCTCAAATCTTTGATTAACTGACTGTCTAACATGTGAAAATGTTAGTAACAGGTTTTTATTACATCCATGAGAAAATCGAGAGCATTAGGTGGCTCAAGCTGAGTGTACAAGTCATCAATGCCAAATTGGCCTCAATCCCCCCTAGGTGGGTCCAACTCAATCCCAATCATCCCAAACAGCCATGAATTCTGGTGGTGAGGTGGCTGAAGCATGCTGAATCAATAATGAGCTCAAGGCAGGCGTGGGTGAGCAAGTAGAGGAGGTTTGGGGGCCCAAGGGAGCATTAAATGCTCCAAATCTAGCCAAAAAAGGGCAAAAATCCACCCTAGCGCCCTTGGTCAACTAAAATTCCCCAAAACAAGGAGAGAGGGCACACCAGCAATAAATGAGGGCGCACTTGTGGACAAAACTGGAGGCTGGGTGAACTGGTTTGCTTGGAAGTGGGTGTGAACACTCTAAAAGTGGGTTTTTGACCAACTATAGTCACTTAATCCAAAACATGGTTTAATTAAGCACATGGGCAATCAAAAAATTTATGGATTATGGTACTAAGTGTGGTTACTGTTCTAACAATTTTGACTTAATAGATTCTTCATCGAGCTTCTTTCTAAGCTGCATAATCTCTTCTTCAAATTTATCTGATTTTTGCATTCTCTTTTTGAGTTGTAAAAGTATATCCTCTTCAATCTTCTTGGCCTTTTCAAGATGGGTTTTCAAATTACTAATGATTTGGTTTGACTGTTTGTTCTTTTTCTTGCATTTTTCAAGTTCATCAAGAGAATTTATTAATTCATCTCTTAGATCTACTTCTCCTTCTTCCTCCGATTCATCATCTTGAGCTTTGGCTTCTATTCCCATGAATAGAGTCTCTATTTCATCATCTTCATTGTCTTTCATGGTGTAAAAGATATTCTTCTTTTCATTGAACTTCTTTGAGAATTATTTCTCATCACTTCCATTTTGTTTAGGATAAGGACATTTTGTAGCAAAGTGTCCAATTCTTCCACAGTTAAATCGCTTTAGAGGTAGCTTTCTCGTGTACTTGTCAGTACCTCTCTTAAGCTTCTTGATGAAAAGGGATTCTTAATCATCTGATTTTACTGATTGGTTATTGGATAAAGATTTAAATGTTGCTTCCTTCTTTGATTGTCCATCTTGTCCTTTTCTCATCTTGTAGGAAATGAAAATCCCATGTAGTTCATCTACTGTCATGTATTCAAGATCATCTCGTTCTTCTAGAGAAGATACCTTTGAGTCATACTTGATTGGAAGGGTTCTTAGTACTTTGTCAACTACTTCTTTCTCCTTTAATTCTCCTCCAAGGCCTCTAATAGAATTGAGAATTTCATCAACCCTTAAAATATACTCTGCAATATTTTATTCCTCTTTCATTTTTAGAATTTCAAACTCCCCTTTGTATGTCTGAAGTTTTGATTGTTTAACTTTGGATGCTCTTTCATAGACATTTTTTAATTTATCCCAAACATCAATGGCTATCTTGCACTGCATGACTTTCACAAATATTGAGTTTGTTAATCCAGTCAAGTTTGCATTCATAGCTTTTACATTGGCCTCATATTCGTCGAGTTATTCTTTTTCTGTAGGTAGGTTATCTCCTATATTATACTTCTTTTCAACTGCTCTCCAAACCTTCCATCCAAGAGACATTAGATGACACTTCATTCTTGCACTCCAGTATGCATAATTAATTCTTGTGAATAGTGGAGGTCTGTTGGTAGCTAATTCTTCATGTTGATCCATTGTTATCTTAATGAGGATCTTCCTTCCAGGGATTATACTGTAGTGAAGAAACCTGCTCTGATACCAATTGTTGGATTATACAATAATACTGAGAAGGGGGGGTGAATCAGTATTGCCTTATTTTCCTTTTATTAATGTTAAATTTTCAGAATTTACTTCAATCTGATCTAGGATCTTAACTGAGAGAACAACATGTACAACAAATCTACAGCATATCAATCATGGATACAATAATGCAAGCACACAAGAGACATAGAGTTTACTTGGGGAAAACCATAAAGGTGAAAAACCCCAATAACTTCCTCAGAGATAAATAGAGCAATGATGCAACCAGAATACAAGAGATAGTCTTCTCCTAGTAGCAGAGCCTCCTCCTCCACAAGTGCACCACTCTCCATAGTGTGAGTGAGAGAATAGAATGTGTAAAATGAGAGAGACACACTCTCTATTTATACACTAACTTGACTTGACCTTTACTCAACTAGGTCGGCCTCAACTTAACCACTTAACATAATGTTGACTGGGCTGACCCCCACTAGGGTGGTCTAATAACCCTTTGACCCACATGTCCAACCCCCAATAGGGTGTTCTAATAACCCTTTGACCCACATGACTTATACAAGGCCAACCCCAACAAGGTGGTCTAATAACCCATCAAGTATAAGTTGCGACACTTACAATATAAATGATGACACTTCCGTATAGAGGAATAATAACATCTCTATAGGAATACAATATACATATATGTGAAATACATTCTAAAGTTACATATACATCAACACTCCCTCTTAACTAGGAAGGTATTTCTCGACAAAGGTCTTCTAGCACAAGTCATCTTCTCTGGATCATCATCACTGGATAATCGTCATCGAGTCATCATCATCGTCACTGCTACTACTATCTCAATCAATCTCTGAATCTACTCGTCATAGGAAGTTCTATAGAGCCAGTCCTTTTTCATACTGAATGTAGGCCCACCACCTGCAGGTCTTCATCATCACTGGCCATACTGTGGAAATCTCAGGACTTATTACGTGCATCACAAAACCTTAAAAGAGTCTCTTGACTATCAAGAACCCTAAAGAGCATCTGAGGCCTTTTTCATCCTGTCCAGATCTCCGGGACTTATTACATGTGACCCCACCATAAAACCTCGAAAGAGAATCCCAGGACTGATTACGAGCACAAGGCTCAACCTATCGGATCTCCTAGGGCACAAATTACATGTGGTCACCACAAAACCTTGAAAGAGCATCCCAAGACTAATTACGAGCACAAGGCTCAACCTATCGGATCTCCCAGGGCACAAATTATATGTGGTCATGGAAAAACCTCGAAAGAGCATCGCAGGACTGATTACGAGCACACGGCTCAACCTATCGGATCTCCCAGGGCACAAATTACATGCCATAGGATAAAAACTCGAAAGAGCATCTACCAGATATCCCAAGGCACAAATTACATGCCATAGGCAAAACCTCGAAAGACTATCTGTAGATCTCCCAGGGCACAAATTATATGTCCTCCCAAGCAAAACCTCGAAAGAGCATTTGCCAGATATCCCAGGGTACAAATTACATGCCATAGGAAAAACCTCAAAAGACTATCTGCAAATATCCCAGGGCACAAATTATATGCTTATCTGCACAACCTGTTCCACGGCCACAGAGTATCAACCTGATACTCACCATACATCATCCTGATGTACACATGATCATCTTGATCATCATCACTGCAACATCCTGCTGCATGTCATCTGGAGCAACATCCTGAAGCTCGTCATCCATGATCATCCTGATCATACAATGCATCTACCTGATGCATACCAAGTATCTACCTGATACATATCATCATACATGATCCACCTGATCATACAGTGTATCCACTTGATACAAATACAAATACATGATACATATCAACATACATGATCCACTTGATCATACTATGTATCCACCTGATACATATACAGATACATGGTCCAAGCATCCAACATGATGCATATACAAAAATACATACAAGTGATCCAACTAATCATATCGAACATCCAACATGATGCGTGCATACATATAAATGATCCAACTAATCATATCTAGCATCCAACATGATGCGTACATACATATACATATAAATGATCCAACTGATCATATCCAGCATCCAACATGATGCATACACATAGCAGTAACTGGAGCATCATCCTGATGCTCATCATCCAACGCTTATATCGACAGCCATGTGAAGGATCCTCCTTCCAACATGCTTGGAATGGCTTCTGCAAATGTGTCCATCACTTCTTCCTTGAAGTGTCATCAATATGAAGAACACCAAGCCTCTCCCTGAAGTACTCAAACTTCACCCTGGCTAGTGGATTCAACATCACATCTGCAATCTGCTCATCCGTCGCAATGTACAAGAGCTTCACAGCTCCTCTATGCACCATATCCCGAATATAGTGATATTTTATCTCTATGTGTTTCGACCTATCATGAAACACTAGGTTCTTGGACAGCTTCACACAACTCTAGTTATCACAAATGATACTATTAGCATCCAACGGGAGATCAAATAACTCAGACAGTAGCTTCCGTAGCCATACTGCCTCACAACTAGCTGAACAGGCTGGAACATACTCTACCTCGGCTATACTCAGTACTACGCAGGACTGCTTCCTGCTAAACCAAGAGATCACACCTGATCCCATACTGAAGCAACATCCAGATGTGCTCTTCCTATCTGCAGCACTGCCAGTCCAATCTGAATCAACATAACCCTGCAGGTTAAACTTTTGATTTGCTTCATACTTGAGCCCATAATCCATTGTACCCTTCAGGTACCTCTGAACATGCTTTACAGCAACGAGGTGAACACTCCTCGGATCCGTGAGGAACTGGCTCAATGTGTTCACCGTAAAGCAAATATCTGGTCTCGTGTTCGTCAGGTACATCAAGGACCCAATCATCTAACGATACATAGAGACATCAACCGGCTCAGATGAAGCATCACAAAGAAGCTTAATATTCGATGCCATAGGTGTGGCCATGGCCTTGCAATCCATCATCCCGAACCTCTTCAGGATCTCTATTGCATACTTCCCTTGTCCAAGGAAGATTCCATCTGCACTCTGCCACACCTCCATGCCAAAAAACAAATAGTGCATCATCCCCAAGTTCTTCATCTCAAACTCGGCAGCAAGATTCCACTGTGTGTTAGCAATCAATTTGTCATCTCCTGTTACAAACAAGTCATCCACATACAGGAGTAGAATCACAGGATTCCCTTCCTCAACCTTGTAGTAAAGGTTGGAATCCACTTCACTCTTGGTCAAGCCCAAACTATATAGAAAGCTATCTGTCCTACCAAGTTCTTCACACATATATGACTACACCATTCAAGAAGGCTATCTTGAAATCCATCTGGTGTATCTTCCCTATCATCACTGCAGTCGGAGCAAGTACTGATCTAATGGAAGTGTATCTGGCTACAGGAGCAAAAGTCTCTATGCTACCACTTGCAGCATGCTTGATATTGTAGCTTCTCTTGGAAGTCACTAGAGACTCCCCTTCAGGTCTTGGGACTGCATCCCAAACATCTTCGTGATCGACTCGTAGTCCTCGATCATGGCATTCTTCCCAGATCCTGGGAACTTCAATATCTTCAATATTTTCAATAGATAACTTTGTTGCTAAACAATTTTTGTAGTCCTTCATTTGTAGGTGATGCTATACGATCTTTCCTACACAATAAGTTAAATTGCATGATTAGAAAACATCTCATAGTTTTCAGAACAAATTATTACACATAAATAAATATGTCATACAGTCATGCAATTATCTTAGCCAATGCTTCAATACAACATTTATCCATGTCCCGTAACTTTCTAGATGCCTTCCAATCTCTACCAGAACATTGTTAAGAGTGTGCACAACTCCTAACATGTCAGCAAAGAGGTTTCATTCTAGATAAGTAGCAATGGAATGTTGTACAGTTCCAGAGGCCACTTACCCATGTATATTAGTAGTATACTATTCATCAATGCAACTATTCTAATATGCATAATACACAACCTAATTCTAGGAACATAAGCATATACATCATTGAACAACATTATGTAAGAAATGACAATTCAAATACTTATCTTTGTTTGGTTGCTGGGTGGACTCCCTCTGAATCTTTGCAACTCCATTCTGATGTGGATTGTGAGAAGTGGTCAACTCCCTCTGAATATTTGCATCCTTGCAGAAACTGCTGAAGTGTGCTCCTTTGCTTTCTTGCAGGAACAACTGGAGTGTGCTCCCTCATGATCTTTGCTTCCTGGATTACCTGTCCTTGAACTTACATCCATCATTAATCACTGTGCATGCTTATTAGTATCATCATTTTGTTATCCTTGATGTCTCATACATAATGACACATATTAGTATAATCTTAATATTATCAAAACACAATAATATTAAACATGCATAGTCATGATCATTCACAGATAATAAACATTAGTATTCTAGGTTTCAGGGAAGTCTTCTCTTACTCATGCATATTCTTATTTGATCATAGGACTCTTCTGATTAGTTAAATCATCAATGCATAAACCCATGATTACTCAAAACTATACCTTCATGATTCTTCTGGTTAGTCATATCATCAATTATGGTAAGAAACATAATATGCATACAACCATGACTATTCAAACCTATGACTTCATGAATAATCATTATCAACAACACAATAGTATAAGATCCTAACACAAGGTAGGATTCTATCTTGATATAGGAAAAACATACCTGGATTAGAATGCTAGCTAGTTATGTCTAACACACCCGCATAATGTCTTCTGGTTCTCTTTAGTGACTTGTGCTAGTAACCTACATGTCTCATAGGTTAACCATTATATGACCAAGTTGTACATACCTCGAAAGTAAATCTTCTATGTGATCCATGACAATGGATGAATCTTTGTCTTCATGTCACCATGATCATATGTTCTTGTTGTACCTTTTATGTTAGCGAACAACATAAACCTCATACAACATCACAATGCATTAGTACATTTATAAGTGTCAAAACCTTAATCAATGAATATCTTCTATTAAGGTGATACGCCAAGTCTAGTAATTAATCAAGATTGTATTGTAATGATATGAAGACAAACATATGATAAACTTAACCACGAAAGATACCTGTAAGCCATACCTGTCAAGATTGCTTGTAATCTTCTTATGGAAGGCCTTAGCCTCATCTCCCTCTGAGACAGGAACTTCTTCACTTATGCAGGCGACCAATCCATCTTCTTCTAGGATTAACCCAATCCTCTTGATTTGCAAGAACTGGACGTGGAGTTGGATTAGAGTTTGTCAGAGAAACCCCAAAAATTCAAACTTCCAAAAGGATAGACATATGTGCCTTGATGAGCTGATCAAGCTGGTATATTCAGAATTTGAAAACTGCAAAGTTTCATTCCTCAATTTTGCCTCTGAAACTTTCGGATTCACTAGACGTGACCCCGAAATGGGGTTTGATGAAGCCCAATCTTCTGCCCCATAAAAAGTTTTGAACCAAAGCTCTAAGCTTCTATTTTTATGAGGAGCTTCCAGCCGTGGTCACAGATTTCAAAAATTCCCATTTTTGCAGAAGCCCTAATTTTCCACTTTTCTCATCAAAGTCCCGAACTAGGGTCTGATCAAGCCCGGCCTTCAGCCAAACAAAAAATTCTGATCTTGGTATCTAAATTTCGATTTTGATGAGTATCATTCAAGCGTGGTCTCCGATTACAAAAATTCCAACTTTATCCGAAACCCTACATTCCGGAAGCCATGAATGACGGTACTCAAAAATAAGTCTGTTTTGACAGAAATATGTACCTGATTGTTTCTAGTGTAACTCCAAACTTTTCGATCCACAGGGTCTGAAATTTTTTATTGAGATAGCCCGACCTATTATCTTTCCATCCCGATAGGTCTAACCTCAATTGGATTCTTTGAGAGAGAGTTATGCCAAGTGTCGCAATGTGACTTGTTTATGGGATAATACAGGACATCGTATTTGTACGGCATGCCACGTGTCATTGATTTAACTTCGGTCTCTGAACAATTTTCTTGAGATATATCAACCTGTTATATTTCAATACCGATAGTTTTTACCTCAATTGGATTCTCTGAGAGAGAGTTATGCCAAGTGTCGCAATGTGACCTGTTTATGGGATAATACAGAAGATCAAACTTGTACGGCGTTCCACGTGTCACTGGTTAAACTTTGGCCTCTCAAAACATTTTCTAAGATATTACCATCTTTGTACTACCTGTCCCTTTTTACGAAATTGTATTTGAAGCTACCTATCCCAAGTTATGACATTTTTCCCAAGGTCACCTGATTTTGACTCAGATCTGGAAGAGGCAGAAACCCTATATTGCACAGATCATAAATCACAAAGTAAAATGAATTAGAGGTTTTCCTTTGGATACAAGGTACATGGGGATCTTCTCTTCGACTTGTAAATTTTTCAGATCCGAAAACGTTGCCAAAATGGATTTATAGCGAAAGTTCTACGATGACTGGTTTTTTCTATATCAAGCCCTAGCATCGTAAGTGCAACAAGTGTCATACATGCCATATCATGCCTTCTTTCAGGATAGCTCTGATACCATGTTAAATTTTCATAATTTACTTCAATCTGATCTAGGATCTTAACTAAGAGAACAACATGTACAACAAATCTATTGCATATCAATCATGGACACAATAATGCAAGCACACAAGAGACATAGAGTTTACTTGGGGAAAACCATAAAGGTGAAAAACCCCAATAACTTCCTCAGAGATAGATAGAGCAATGATACAACTAGAATACAAGAGATAGTCTTCTCCTAGCAGTAGAGCCTCCTCCTCCACAAGTGAGCCAATCTCCACAGTGTGAGTGAGATAATAGAATGTGTAAAATGAGAGAGAGACACTCTCTATTTATACACTAACTTGACTTGACCTTTACTCAACTAGGTCGGCCTCAACTTAACCACTTAACATAATGCTGACTGGGCTGACCCCCACTAGGGTGGTCTAATAACCTTTTCACCCACATGGCTGACCCCCAATAGGGTGGTCTAATAACCCTTTGACCCACATGACTTATACAGGGCCGACACCAACAAGGTGGTCTAATAACCCATCAAGTATAAGTTGCGACACTTACAATATAAATGACGACACTTCCGTATAGAGGAATAATAAAATCTCTATAGGAATACAATATACATATATGTGAAATACATTCCGAAGTTACATATACTTCAACAATTAAAACAAGTAGTACAAGACACACAAAGAAACAAACAAAACACGATTTTATCGTGGAAAGCTCAAAGAGAAAACCATAAACTCAAACTCATTAATATGATGATTTTTTACAAAATTGTTTATCTACTGCGACAGAAAGGATGCAACCACACGCCAGTTTTTTCCTGCTGCTACAAACAAGGATGCTACAAAACAACATATCTTATGCATGCTGCTACAGGAAAGGATGCAAGGACACCCTGTTCTCCAGCTTATACTTGATGGAGGATACGACCCCATATGTGCTCCCTGCATGCCCTAACACCATCCTTCCACCCTTGTCTAACTTCTTTAGATCTTCTAGAACTTCTTTTATTCAGTCCTGGAACTTCATTGGTCTCGTCTTATTCGTGCTAATACTTCAACTAAGACACCGAGGACTTATTTCTTCCATCTAAAAATGTGTTTATATATCATATACCTTACTTTTTAATCATTGCATCTCTTCAAACCAAACCTCGTGCCTTGTCATCATTGTGACTCTTCAAATATCTAAAATTGATCTTAAATTTTTCATTTTGTGTCTTACTGATTTTTTAATTAAATAATTAATTAATAAAACTTTGTGATCTTCTCATGCCTTCAATCTTTAGGCCTTCGGGATTCTTCAATTATATGGCCCATAGGCTTCTCCTCTCAGGGATGTGGGCTCCTTTCACAAGCAGGATTCTATTCCCATGGATAACCTTCAATCCTACGGGCATCTCTCTTTTACGCCTGCAGGATCACTATGGGATTCCTCAAGCCTCTACGGATTGAGCCTAAGCCCTCGTGGGCTTAACCTCTCCTCCCGCGGGCATCTTTCTATCCGTTGCAGGCATCTTCAAGTTCTTGTGATCTTATTTAAGCCCCTGGGGGCATCCTTAGCCCTCTTTGGGATTACCCTTACCTCTCGCGGGAATCCCCTAATCCCCTGTGGGCATTGTTATAGGTCAAATCTTTACTTCTCCGTCTGTGATAACATTTCCCTATTGATCACACAAAATGACACTATGGATGGAAGAGCTAGGTTAACCTAGATGAATTATTGCTTAAACTACACTCTTCAGCTGAAAATATTATTTTCTCTACAGGTTTCATGATATGTGCGCTATTATTGGTACAGTAAACCATCGTTCTAAACCCTACTTTTCTCAAGGACAACTAGCGCACGTCCTTAAAAATGTTGCAAACGCTTGTTGTAAATTACAAAAGTTGCATGTTGTGCACTACTCTGGTTGTATGAAACCCCCACACACCTTAAGATGAAATAAAAAATATATTAATATTATGAATTGGGATTAGTTGAAGTTGGTTCTGCAACTTCCCCAACCTCCCAATTCAACCACCTCTCGATTCCAACTTCCTACCTTGTCCCATAAATACAAGGAGGATCCATGAGAGAGGGACCTAGAAGGAATGCCTTAACTATTGTTATGCTGGAGGAATTCCCAAGTCATTGTGAAGAGAAGGAGCCCAGGACTCGATTGCAGAAGTGTTTAGACAGATCAGGTATATCTGTACTTTTCTACATTTCTTTGACAATAAAAGGTGGAAATACCCTTCCCATCCCAAATTGAATGTCTATTGGATTGAATGTTCATTTGGTTTAATGTATTATTGTATTTAATGATTAACTTGTTTCTACTTTCATCACATTTATTACAGTCAAGATATGGTGAGGAAGGTTTAATTTGTGTTGCAGGTTCATCATAGCGGAAGGTCAAGCGAAAGCTAGGACCAGCCGTCGATAAAAAGGTACTCCTTTCGATATCTCGATCTGTTTCCATTTGTAGTAAGTAATGCAAGACAATGAATGTATTTACCTGTCACCCCACCAAAGTTGGTAGTGTATTCTCCTCACTATAAGGTATTTTTCCTGCACAATAGACTAGCGACTCCGCTGGGGAGTAACCAGTTGTTTTTCTACTCTAGGAGACCTTGTTAGGTTTTTCTTCCAGTTTATTTCAGTCTATTTGTTCTCTGAGAGGTCTTATAGGTCATTGTTTCCTGTTCTTTCTATCTTGATTCATCTCAGTCTACTGTTGCAAAGCCCTTTTGTTTTATTTTAGTCCATGTGCAATAGTTTACCCTACTTACAGTAGCACATTTTATGTCATGAACACTGCTTTGTCTTCCGCACAATAGTGCATCTTTCCTGGCATGCATTGGTTTCTATACTACACAGTAGTGCATTTTACTGTAAGTTCCAGTCCAAGTGTTTGGGTTCACTTCTATCCTTTTGCTTTGCTTCTTTGACTGAACCCTAAGACTTGTATGTCTCTTTTGAGTCTTGTTTGCCTCTTTGAAGTCCTTAGTTTGCCTTTACTTGCTTGATTACTTGTTTAAGGTGTCTTTACTATTTTTTAACCCTGTTTAAGACTGTGCAATACTCTCTATGAGACATAGGTGTGCATTTCTTACCCTAGATGCCCGTTTCATTTATACATACCTGTGTTTAGAATGCTTGTTGTCTGTGACAACAGTAGTGCACTTTTATTGTGTCTTGTCCCTTTTTAGGGTTTGATCTTAGTTTGAGTTCTTAGGGCAGCTTTAAAAGGTTCTTTAGTCTAGATACCTTCTGAATATCTATTCAGACCTGTCTGAGTGAGTTAAATCTTTGTAGTTATCTTTTCTTTTGATTCCGTGTGTTGGTAGTGTCACTTTTGGTTTGCTTACCTACTCCTTTGCTTGGTGAGTGTTTTCTTAGGGTTTTGGTGCTTAGGAGCAGCCTTTTAGGTCTGTCTTTCCATTACGGGCATCTCTTTTCCTTGTTTCTTTTACACTTTGTTCCAAGCCTAGAGTTATTTCTGTCGAAACAACTCGGTAGGTGGAGTCTTTCTCAAAGTATTTTTTATTTGATTGTTTTTATCCATTTAGGTTGTTTGTCTTACTCACACTTTGCGTTAGGTCTTGCTTGCTCCTTTTCAAGTCCTTCTTTTAAAAATATTAGAAAAGACAAAAAATTGAATTTGGTAGCTCAGTAGTGAGATTTATCATCATTTTGAGGTAGCATACTTTGCTTTGCTTTGAAATTTAAAAGAAAATTAAAAAGAAATTTGATTTGGGATTTCCTAGTTTCAGTTTTTGAAAGAATATATACGAAAAGAAAAGAGTCTTTTGTGAATTTGAATGCATTATTTCTTTATGCACTTTTCTTTCGGTCGAAACCATTCCACACACTACACTACCTTTATTGAGTAAAAAGTATCCCTTAAAAATAAATCTTAATAAAATTAACTAGCAACATTTTTCTTTTTAGGTATACACATCAACAACTAGCTTAGGCTAGAGTTTCAGGTTTAAATCATCTTAAACCTCCCGAAATCGGCTTCATTACTCAACAATCGTAGTACAACTATCTATTAGGTAAATCCACCTCTATGAAATTATCCTGGGAATGCTCTACTCAAACCAGAGTTAGGAACGAGGCTGTGGGAGATTGGAATTGTTGAGGATACCCCCTCACTTTCCTCTCAACCATAAACCAGAGTTGACTGACGTATGGGGGTCCACTAGTGCTTTTTAAAGTGTTTTTGGATTTCGAGCTTTGCTACCCTGCCCATGCATTTCAACTAGGCTGACGACTGTTCCCCCAGATTATTTTGTATTGGTGGTATCCTTAGTATCATAACCCTAGGGATATACACGGGTAGAGTGGAAGGATATTTCCACTTCACCTCAGACATATGTGGAAGGTAACCCTTTGGCATTAATCCCAGGAGGGCGGTTTGGTGATTCAAATGCTTGCACCCAGAGGACCTCCATTGGACACCACATAACTCACCGTCGATACTCTATTAGTCCATTCTAGGCCCTCATCATCCAAGACTTGCTTCTAAGAGTATTTTCCTTGTATTGCTTGGTTTGATCACTTAGGAAATTTTTTAGTGTTATGTTGTTTTCTCCTTAGTCGTAGTGGCCACTAGGTTTTGTACTTAGTTTTATTTTTATAGCTGGGGAGGACAAACCTAGTTTTTCAGAACCACTTTCAACTTCCTGTCTGGTACGATGTCGGCATAGACCTTTTGTCAACCTTCTGACAGAACAAAGCCAGTCATCTATCCAATCACATTCAGGAGTGGTGAAGGAGAAAGAGGCTCATTAAAGCCGACATCCCTCTAGGATTTTTATTAGAGTAGTATCTTAAATCACTCCTTCCTTCTATTTCTAAGGATGTTGCAACTTCAGGGGTGTCCTCTGAAGAGGAAGCCATTTTGAGAACCCAGTAGCTTGACTTGGTATATGCTCAGTTTGGGATCTTATACGAGAGTATTCCTTATGCGCCAAGGTCTAACATTGACTTAGGTAAACCTAAACCTAGACCACATGCTGATGGCATTGTGGGTTCAGTAGGCTCTGCAGCGGCTGATGGTCTAACAAAGTAGGTTCACGCCTTGTCAATCAAACAGTCTACTACAGAAGCAACTTCGGTTGCATCCTCCCCTTCAACAACAGAACTTGTACAACAAGCGCATAAAATTAAAAAGGGCCCTCGGCTACCCAACAACAAAAGAAAGGGAAAGAAATGGGATGGAAACCAACAAAAACCCAAAAG
This sequence comes from Larix kaempferi, assembly GCA_027924585.1. Classification (NCBI taxonomy): domain Eukaryota; kingdom Viridiplantae; phylum Streptophyta; class Pinopsida; order Pinales; family Pinaceae; genus Larix; species Larix kaempferi. The sequence goes on from BSBM01000638.1 coordinate 3,358,338, forward strand.
CACACAGAATGCTGAGGAGGGTAAAAAGGAAAAAAGGAAAGTGAAGTTCCCTTGCAAGATATGTCAAGAGGACAACCTTACCCATCAATGCCCTCTAATGGAAGAAGCCCAGAAGCTGATCCATGAAAAGAAACCTACTGTCTTAAAAGACCCTTTCCCTCATAGACAGAGTTCAGCTTCTGGTAGCTCTGGGTATGGGGGTACTACTCGTGCCAACTCAGCTGATCAGTCATTCAGTAATACGGCTAATTCAGATGCTCTTTTGCAAACTCGAGCTATAAATTATACCCCAGACGCGCAGTAGAAGGATTTTCCTGAATCATCTACCCCTCTCCACATCGAGAGACTCGTGGATCCGCTACCAAATATTCTGAAAGGTGTCTTCAAACGGGTTGTGCACAACCCCAACGCGAGGGATACCTCCAACTAGAAGGTAGTGGAGTATTTATCCCAAACCCGCTGTGCCATGTCCACTTTGGAGGTACTGCAAAGTTGTCCATTACAATGCAGTGCACTCCTCACAGCGATTGGAAGCGTAGATTCATCCAACATGCTTTCCTATTTTGATATGAAACATATCAAGTTCCGGTTTCCGTACCATGTCTCTCTCCAAATAGAGGTCATCCATGGTCCCAATACCATTGGATGAGCTGTCGTAGATGAGGGCGCGTCTACGTGCATAATGTCCATATCTTGCTAGAATCCTTTAGGTGAACATGAGTTAGCTCCCTCGAACATGGTACTTACCACCTTTGATGGAAGATCTTTCTGTCCACATGGAGTCTTACCATCATTTGATGTTGAACTTGCGGGCAAACTAGTATCGGTAGAGGTTGATGTTCTGGATTCTTAGCTCAATTATAACTTGTTGTTGGGTAGGAGTTGGACATATGCCATGCAGGAAGTGCCATCAACTGTTATCCGGATTATAATGTTCCCTCGCGAAGGAAATATCATCACAGTCGATCAACTTTCGTTTACCCAGAAGAACAACCAGACTTCATTTGATTCATCTATTATGTTGATTGATCAGTCCTGCCGAGTTACTGAGATTTTAGGACCAGGGCTCTATGGGTCATTAATAAGCACTTTTGGCCTACCTTTTCCTATTCATTTTATTGGTTTTGACGAATGTTCTTCGTCTGATATTTTCGCAGTCAGTCAAAGGACAAATCCGTGGATTCTCCCAACTGGATCAGAACCAGTTGTGCCTTTATCTGTTGCAGAGGTGGATTACTTAAATTCACAGCATGCTACAACAAAACATATCGTGACTCCATTGGTCTCTGCTGAGTCAGATATGTATTATGCTCATTTATGGTTAGTGGACTCTATCCACTCTTTTGAATTTCTAAACACTATTTTTCCCTCTGATGAGGCGATCTTGGAAGCAATGATAGGCCTGGACCACCCTTGGAAACATATGCACCACAGGTCCTATTTTATTCTTGAACTAGATAGGATAGAGAGAGGTGATTGTTCTATGAGACTTGGTGGAAGTGTTTATTTCTCTGCTATCCCTTCTACTTCGAAAGTTGTTTATGTTGAAGGGAATATGGAAAATACATCGAGAACTATTCCGATCAAAACTTCCATCAAACCTAGGGTTGTGGAAAATATTTTCATTAGAGAAGACTGTTCTCCCGAGGATATCATTTTGTATACCAATCTCTTTAAAGAATTCTACGACGTCTTTTCTTGGTCATATGAGGAGATGCCAGGCATTGACCTCGCCATTGTTGAGCATGTCATCACAATGTACCCCAATGCTAAACCTATGGGAAAAAATATCCATCCAGTTAACCCTAGAAAAGCTCCTGCCATCAAGGAAGAGGTATAAAAGTTGCTCAAAACTGGATTTATCTATCCGATAGCTATGACAAAATGGGTTTCAAATCCTGTTCCCGTAGACAAGAAGCAAGGTACCATTAGAATCTGCACTAACTCTCGGAACCTAAATAAATCTTGTCCGAAAGACAATTACCCTAGACCATTCATAGATCATATCATTGACGCGTGTGTGGGCCATGAGATGTTCTCATTCATGGATGGGTTTTCAGGATATAATCAGGTACATATCAAACCTTAATACAACACAAGACAACTTTTATTTGTCCTTGGGGCACCTTTTCCTATTGGAAGATTCCGTTTGGTTTGAAAAATGCTAGAGCTACCATCCAACGACCAATGAATTTTACTTTTCATGACATCAAGCATGTATTCGAACCTTGCCTTGAAGATCTCCCAGTGTGATCTTGCAAGAGACAGGAGCATCCTCATCATTTAAGACTCGTGTTTGAAAGGTGCAGATACTACAAGATTCGATTGAATCCCAACAAATGTGTATTCTGCGTTGAATCTGGATGACTACTGTTGATGTATATGTAACTTTGGAACGTATTTCACATATATGTATATTGTATTCCTATAGAGATGTTATTATTCCTCTATATGGAAGTGTTGTCATTTATATTGTAAGTGTCGTAACTTATACTTGATGGGTTATTAGACCACCTTGTTGGGGTCAGCCCTGTATAAGTCATGTGGGTCAAAGGGTTATTAGACCACCCTAGTGGGAGCTGACCCAGTCATCATTATGTTAAGTGGTTAAGTTGAGGCCGACCTAGTTGAGTAAAGGTCAATTCAAGTTAGTGTATAAATAGAGAGTGTGTCTCTCTCATTTTACACATTCTATTCTCTCACTCACACTTGGGAGAGTGGCGCACTTGTGGAGGAGGAGGATTTGCTGCTAGGAGAAGACTATCTCTTGTATTCTGGTTGTATCATTGCTCTATCTATCTCTGAGGAGGTTATTGGGGTTTTTCACCATTATGGTTTTCCCCAAGTAAACTCTGTGTCTCTTTTGTGCTTGCATTATTGTGTTTATGATTGATATGCTATAGATTTGCTGTACATGTTGTTCTCTCAGTTAAGATCCTAGATCAAATTGAAGTAAATTCTGAAAATTTAACAACTACTGGGTTTGATAGTATCAAGTCGTGGCATAATGGTGGATCCATTGAAAGTTGAGGCGATTGTAAATTTGCCTCCTTCTCAAACCCTGAGACAACTTCAATGTCTGCAGGGCATGTCCAACTTCTTGAGATGCTTATCATTAACTATGCCAAAATTACAAAAGGTTTAATGAGACTGCTTAAACAAGACACCTACTTTTTGTGGGATGAGACTGCTCAAGCATCATTTGAGGCCTTGAAAAAGGCATTACTGTCAGCCCCCTTGTTGAGCCCGCCAGATTACAGGAAGGATTTCCTCTTGTATCTGGATGCATCAGTATATACAATAGGCATAGTACTGGTTCAGGAGGATGGCATGCTCCAAGCACATGTCATTTATTATCTGTCGCGTGCCCTGATATCTCCTGAGATCAAGTATTCTCACATAGAGAAGTTGGAATTAGCTGTTGTCTATGTGGTTCAGAGGCTATGTCACTACATATTCTTGCATACCACCACAGTGGTTGTAGAGGTCAATCCTTTCCAATATGTTCTCACTCGACGCGTCATCAGTGGGAATTTTAACAAATGGATTGTCATCTTGCAAGAATTTGGGAGATGGTGCAGAAGTATTTGCAACAAATTGTATGATTGATTTTTTCAAAGATGTTGGTATGGTCATTGAGGTAGAGTCATTTTTTAATGACTTAAAGCAAGCAGATCAGGCTAATGATTTTTTTATTCCATGATGATGTGTATATACAAAAATATTGGGAGACTTAGCCAAGCCATTGAAATTGCAAAAGAGATGCAGGAATTGGGACTTCTCATAGATGATCTCTCTTTTAATAATGTACATAGAATGTATGCAACAGAGGGAAGATTGAGGGAATGTACTAAAATTTAAGCAAATGTTTCACCAAATGATGTCACATACAAAACATAGAGTACAATTTTGAAGAAAGGAATCCTTCCAATGGAGGCAGTAAATCAGCTTGAGATTGCATGGAGGAGTGGAATCCCCCATAGTATGCAAGCATTGATAGTGACTCTTTATTCCATGGTGAGAATGCATGAGGAGACTTTGGAGGCCTGTGAGCAATTAAAAGAGATTGGTTTGGATCTTGACGTGTCTACATACAATGCTTCCATTTATGCATTTGGAAATGCAAACAAGATTGATGAGGCTCTAAAGATGTTTATGGGAATGAAAACCAAGGGTCTTGAACCTGATGTTGCTACCTACATGAGTATGATCATTATCTATTGAAAGGCAGGCTTGATAGAAGGTGTAAAAAGGATGTTTAATAAAATGAAATATGAGGGTTTTCAGCCAAATGAATCTACTTATAGAGCGGTAATAAATGCATACAAAAGTGTTGGAAGACTCAATCTTGTAGGGCTAGTTACTCAAGAGATGCAATTTACTAACTATCTTAAAGAACAAAAATAATCTAAAGGATATTGGATTTTTTTGGGGGGCCTTTCTATTTTCATATACAAACATTCCCAAGTCCGATAACATTGGATACACATATTGATATACATGTCATAGTGATTTGTAAATTGAATAAGTATATTGCTTAGAAAATTACCTAAAATGGTCATTGCCTCAGTTTTTGCAATTAAAGCCATACAATAGACATAAGTATACATAAGACTTAGTTTTGCTAGAATGCAATCAATGCCATTGGAAAGACAACAAAGTAAGGTCTTTGAAATGTAGTAACTTTTGGTACCATTTCTTCATAATAATTTAGGATAAGTAAGATATTTCAAATGTTAAATCTAAAGAATAAATTTGCATGAAGGTTCATTATGCTATTGAGAAAGCAGTCTATGCAAAATGCATTTCAGAGTGAGATAAGTATCATGACTGAAGATTTTGTTCTATATAACCCAAGTATTTCTCTTCTAAGTTCTAGGTTAAAGCGAATGATTTGACGTCTATTGTGGTTTAGTTTCGTCGTTTGAAAAGTTATTAAACAAGGACTACTACACTGACTTGGCCTTTGTCAACCTACTCACATGTCTTATCTTATTTGCAAGACACTGGAAAATGCTTGGAAATTCTTTCTTTGAGTAGTCTACTAGAATAGAATAGTACATAATATGAAGAAAATTATGTTCTCACTCATCCTGGAGGACACAAGATGGGAGTCCACCTAAATTCTTGAGAGCATACAACATCTTAAATAAAAATATACATAATCATGGGAAGCATTTTCCAAAGAAAAAGGATGGATGTCCTAGAAGTTTAAATGTTGACAACTAAGAATCTAAGAGATCATTTATCGAAAAAGAAATAACTTTCCATCCTTCTTTCCTAGAATGTTTATTTTTAATATTAGAACTGATTATTAACTATAAAGAAATAAGTCATTAACTGATGGAAAATATATGTTGTTTTGTTCGTATATGGATTCTTGTAAACATATGAAACATAACAAGGATGAGATCACTACATTAAATTAGAATGAGTTTTCAGTAATGGACCAAGTTGAAATGGTGGCATATGCCTTTCTTCTCTTGATTTTTCCATACATATTGTTGTAGGTGTGAGCATACAAAATATTAGTGGTATTAACCTTGCACATTTTGCAACTCAGATTGAAAATTCAAGAAAATATATCAAACTAGTGAAACACAATGTTAACAAATCATCTAAAATCAAAACAATTGCATACCCAAAACACTTACTAGAGTTAGTAATATCAGGTTAGCGTCCTAGGTTCTTCAATACAAGAGTAAATCCAGATGCTTGTGAGCAATATCTATATGCAAGATAAACAATGTTTGATCAATACACTAGCAATTTCTAGGAATGACTCTTTCCAAATCTTAAATTTTGTGAAATTAACATAACCGTTGTCAAAAGAGTCAAACTTCAAAAAGAAATATCAATCACTCTTTCCAAATCTTAAATTTTGTGAAAAAAGCATAACCCCTATCAAAAGAGTCCAACTTCAAAAAGAAATATCAATCTGAAAGGTGGTCAATTTGACAATTTAACATGGCCATGACATACCACAAAAAATGGTTATCTAGACGACCAAAATCAGCCAAGAATTATTCTAGATTTGGTAACCATGATGTTTATTATTGTTGAATGGTGGAACAACACCCAAGTCTATTGTTCTCTGGAAAAAATTTTCCAAAGCCTAAATTTAAGGAAAGTAATGTAAAGGTTGATACCTATTACAATGAAAATATTTATGAGAAGAATATCAATTACTAACCCCATTCAAGCAATTCCACTAATGCAAAGAATTTGTAAGAACACATGCAAACCATAAAAATGTCCTAGGATTCAACAAACCTGTGTGCTCTTGGAAAGATGTCTGAATGGATTCCACCTCTGCAACCAGCTAAAATGTGGGAATTAAGAAACTCAATTCCCTATATACCGTTCAATAATACTGGGAATTTTTCTTAAGATATCCTTTCTACCACCTGTAAAGTTGCAACTTTCAATAGAAAGAAAGCAAATTGGCATGTAGTTTCTCTTCTTACCTCCAGTTGCTTCAGAGAAATGAAAAGTATAACTACATTCTCCATAAGAGATTTAGGAAAAGATGCAACCAAAAAAGGTGTTATGGACGCCTAATTCTTTCCTTTAACATTGCTTCGCTCCAGATTTGTGGATGATCTTGAATTACTAGTTGAGTCGTCCATGCTTTCAGTTAACTCCAATTTCCAAATCAAGTTACCCTTCATTATTCGCAACACAAGCAACATACCTAGCTGTATAAACAATGATTGTTCCAATCAAAACCAGCATGTATTCTCAACATCCTTGAAAACTTTACTGTCACAATCTTATTTATGTTTTTTCTAGTCTTCGAAGCTCAGATCCAACCTCCCACTAAAAAGACACCCTACAATGGCATTTGACATTGAAAATGTCCCTTCTAGTTTCAGCTATTTTTTTGTCTTACATCATCTCCCCTACCTTCCAATCTGAACACCCTTCTTTTATAACCACAATCTTTTAAGCATATGCTTTTTACATATAGAATTGGAAAATTACCTAGTAGTCAAAATTTGTGATTTAATTATGAATCTGAAGATTAAGATGACATGAATCCTATTCCCTCGATAACTTTCAATTTTTTTGTACTATTTATTAGCTTGCTAGTCTAGATGCACAAACTCTCTCTACTTGTGAATTTTTTTTCCCCCTTAACCCTGAGTTAAAGACTCCAAACTAATACATGTTCAAGAACATATAAGTGTTCAAAAGCATAGATAACTAACCTGCATACAAGAACAATTTGACTCTAAACATGCCATTATAGTATCATTCTACTACCTATGGTAAAAAAGAAGTATGCTAATATGTTTAGTTGCCAATTAGTTTTGAAGGAAAAACATCTTTTAACAATTGAGATAATCCAGAACGTCAAAGCATCTCAAATTGTAAATTTAAACTTTTAAACTCATTCAAAGGTTCAAATATTTGTTTGCATAGTGTTATAAATCATGAGTTATATTCTTTTAAAAAAACATTCAGGCTCTAGTTATAATATTGACAAGAATTGAGGAAATATAAAAATCAACTGTTATGACTGCATTTAATTTCTAATGAGTTTGTTCTTTCATAAGGTTAGTGGATAGATCATAGGACACATATTTTGATGATGCAATTTCTTGCAAGCAACGTTCTTTATTGCCTCCAATAAAATCAAGGTTTTATACAAATGGCATACCACAAATTGCAAAACCCATATTTACAAATTCTATTTAAGTTCTCATTTCATTTGTACAAGAGTGAAAATGTTATATAGTTGGTTCTGCATTGAAAGGTACATATAAAATCTAAATTATTGTAAATAACAATCCAACATAAATATATATTTTCCTTCTGGTTAGTGATTTCTATTCAACATTATATGTCAATGGTAAAGTTGCTATAGGTTCAGCTAAATTGCAAGGGTACTATAAAGGAAAATAATTTTTTAGACTTTTAGCTTGTATATTGTAATTCACCATTAAAGGCCCAAAGGGAAATCCATCTATCACAATATTGAACTAAACCATATAGAATTTTTCAATATTAGCCTCGAAGACATTTTTGGAAGATCAATGCATAATGTCACTTAGAAGTGAAAGCAACCAAATCATGTTGTTGCTAGCATTAATCACAAGAAAAAAACAAATAAAACTTGAAACACCATCACAGCTTGATAGATGCTGCTTAATCTAAACTAGAATAAGTGCAAGTGGAGGTCACATAAAAACCTGTATCTAGTCTCTGATTGATATTATTTTTTTTATTGATCTTCTTGTTTTTTGTTTTATGCTTTCAGGTGCTTAGGGAACCATTAAATATTGGCATTATTGATTGTAATTTCTAGTCTCATTGATCTATATTTTGGTCATTTGTTGGACATTAATAAAATTATCTTTTGGAGGAATATTCCAAACTTTGCAATCTGATTTTTAATAACCAAGAGTGTAAATGCCACTCATTGAATAAACCTAATTAGTACTCGAGGTGTATATATGCCCAAAGGAACCAATTCTAAAAATAATATGACAATACATTAAAGAGTTGGTCTATTTTCTATTATCTAACCCTTGCCAGACATCTAAGTGTAATCAAAGCAATCGCATGCTAGTTACAAAGTTGTGTCATATTCAATAATTCTATCTTGCAAAGCTGCCTTTAAGCCTTTAATCCTTCTAGGAAGAGATCTATCTAGCTCTCCAGGACTAAAGTCAAATTGAATTTCATCATTTCAAGTGATTGGCTCTCTAGATCTATTTTAGAGTTCATAACACTCGATTTCCAAAATGAATATACATCCAAGCCTCTGCAATATCTTTCCTATGCATCTTCATCAATTTTTCTTACATGCTCTATTCATTCTCACAACACATATTTGTGTGTTACATGCAACCTACTGGAAACACATATCAACATTTGAGTAGGAAAGAATATGAAGTATAATTATTGGACTATCCATTCCAATTGGAGGAACAATTAGAGTTAAATTTGTCTTCTAATGCCAAAACATGACACTTCAATAGGTTCTTGAGATTCAAGTACATGATAATGTCATTCAAACTCAAAGTTCCATTTAATAGCATCCTTCACAAGTGCACGAAATATTAGTTTGTGACAGAAGCAAGAAAATCTTGTTTTGCTTGCTAGCACGGGTTTTGCTTTTCCATTTTTCTTGTTGACCATATAAAAATGACCATTGAATACACCAAATTACCAACTAGATAACATAAGATGAGATAATTTTAATAATGTTTAACAAATGACCATAAAATTAAGTCGATGGGACTAAGATCATACATCAAGTGTTTGATATAAAGTAGGAGTGGTAAGGAATCTCCTAAAATAATGCTAAAAGCAAAATCATATTAAGATTGAAGAACAACCTAGAAATTAGAAACTAAATGTATAGAAAAAAGAGTGTCAGATAGCATGCTAGTACAATAAATACTAGAAATACTAGAAATTGGAAGCTCTTAAAATATCAGTGCTAAGCAAAAGACAGAGAGGATTGTTATAGCTTAAAATGACACTTCTCCATCCCTGACGACACTTGCATCGCTTGGTCGCATGACAACACTTCTTGAGATCAACTTTAGTCACACAACAGGACACTTGTGGATTGAAGGGTCATTAAGGACACTCAATATGGTTGAAATTACCTCACTCTTGGCCCATTTGATGGTTATAACCCTTAGGAACACTTTTCGAGACCAAACCACCTCCTGAAAATCATTAGAAAACCCTGTTTTTGGCCATTTTTTTTCAGAAAAACGTTGGTATGCTATGCAAGAGTAGTGTTTTTGCTTTGAAAAACACTACTCTACTTCATAAAAGTAGAGTTCAAACGCTGGTTTGCAGTAGAAAAGTAGAGTTTTTTCCTGAAGCAGCTAAAATCTCGATTTTTGGTCAAATTGAGTTAGTTTTGGAACCTGTTGATCGGTTATAACTACTTTTCATCTCCTTCATTGACTATATAAGGAAGGTAGAAGGGCCATGAGAAGGGACCAAGCCCATAACAATGTTATGCTGGAGGAATGGAGACCCTTATCCCCCTCTCTTGTGCCTCAGTTTCTGATAAACCCTAGCACAACTGATTAGAGGTTGGGATCCTTGGAGAACAGAAGTAGGAGACCTTGAATCTAGGTTTCATGAAGTGCCAAGCTTGAATGAAGCTATAATTTTATGTACTTGCTTCATTCATTAATAAAGATCAGATGTTCCCTTTCCAAATATGACTTATTTATGTGTGTCTCAGATTTGATTACAGTTTGCTTATAGTTTGATGTCTTCTTCTGTTATGAATATCAATCTTATATATTTAGTCAAATGTATTTGAGAAAGGTATGAAGCTATTTTGCAGGTGTGGGCATTGCGACATTGAATAACATTGAAGAGCAAGGAAGAGAGAGGCTTGGATCAACCTTCTGAATAAGGTGCACATCTTTCTAACGCTAATCTTTTTGCTTACTAGTTGTAGTTGCAGAACATTTGTATGTCTATCTTTCATACCCGAAGTTGCTAGTTTCTCCCTTGAACTATAGGTGTATTTCCCTCACAACAGACTAGTGACTCTGCTGGGGATCGAACCCAGAATCTAAAAATAGTAAGAATGCTACGAGCATTCTTCTACCTTTACTTCGAGCTCATTAAAAAAGTAAGTAGGTTTTGAGCATCAAAACCTTGGGCCTTCTTTTCCAGTAACATCTTCTCCTCTTCCTTCTACCTCATGTGGAAAAAGTAGAAATACTAGTAACTAGCAATCTAAAATGAATAAACGGAGGAAGAATAGGAAGAGGATGCCAAAACAAGGGGGCAAGCACCCTTCCTCTGCAAATCATGCAGGGGGCACCTACCCAACTACTGGAGGTCATGCTGGGAGAAACATTTTAGTCACTGAAAATCACACTGAAAGTTTGTCTTCAACCACTGTTAGTCATGTTGGGGACACATCATTGATCACTGCTAGTCATATTAATGACAAGTCACTAGTTCCTGTGTGTCATACTGGAGACACCAGATCATCCACTGGAAGTCATGCTGAGGGAGTTGACATTGTCGACAAACCCAATAAATAGAAGTATAAGTTCCCTTGCAAGTTTTGTGAGCGAGACCATCTTACTTACTTGTGCCCTGTACTTCAAGAAGTGCAAAAAATGTGGTCCTTAGTTCAAAAGTCTTCTGCTTATGAGCAACCAGCCACTGCTAGTCATGCTGGGGGGAAAATGTCAGCCAATGTTAGTCATGCTAAGAGTACTGACGTTGTAGAGGAGTCTTGACTTATAGGACAGAAACCAAAGTTCCCTTGTAAACTTTGTAAGGGAGATCACGTTACTCACTGATGCCCTGCAATTCCAGAGGCACGAAGAGTGTGGTCCATGTCTGAAGGAATCTATGTTCCTAAGTTGTCTATAGATTCCCTACAGTTAGATCAACCTTTGGTTGATAAAGTGGTTGAACCAATGCAATCTTTGGTCGACCCCACTCTTCCTTCGGAGAGTGAAGTGATCGAATCGATGCAATCTTTGACCAATCCCGTGAGTCCTGCAAATATTGATGCACCTACTGCGGATGTAATGGCTCCATTGGCATTATAAATTTTAATCTAATTAAACATAGATTTTGTGACTAAGCAGCATATAATCAACGTGTAACCATAACAACATATAAAGGACATATAAGCATTTTGCAATAGCATGAAATAACTTAGAATTTTTTAAAAACTTCATTGGTGATTCACACAACATAAATTAACATCATAAATCATGTAGAAATAGCATCATATGATAATTTTACAACAACATATAAACAATTTAAAATCACAAGAAAAATACCTCGTTATAAGAATGGTGATGGAGTCCAAACTGAGCAAGCTTCCCTCTTCTACTCGAGTTGCTTCCATCTTCATTGCCCAAAAGAGGGACCACATTTTTACCTCCCAGGAAGCCATTGAACTGTCCCATCCAAATGGCCTCCTGGCCCTCCATGCCCGAGACCCCCAAAGAACAAAACAGTGATGCACTAGTAGGCTATGTATCAAATCTTCCAAGAGTTCTCAAACTCTTCCAACTCTTCCAAACTTCTCATACTGCAAATTATCCAAAATACCTCTTCCTATCAAAATTCTTACCAAAATATCCTTCAAGAGAAAAGACTCTCCTCTTCCAATCTCAAGTCTCCTATTTATATAAAAACTCCTCATTATCCTCCTCATCCATCAATAAATTCCAAAAATAATAGTCAACAATCAATAAATTCATTTTCTAGAAAAATATAGCAATTTGATTTAAATAATTAAAATATTAATAAACATGGTTGCAAAGTCTTACTTGTCATGCTCCTTTCTTAATGCAACTATGACAACTCTTTTCTAAAAATTTGTGCAAATCCTATCTATCCATTTATTTATATTATCCTTTCATTCATAAGTCAAATAAGATATTTTCATATACTATATTATACTATGACATAATTTATATTAAATGTATATAATTATATATGTAATTCAATAATACAATCAACTTATGTAAATCTAAAACATATTTGACAAGTCAACAACTCATACTTTCAACACACAAGTAATACTTTCAACAATTCATCAACCAATATACTATTAGCTAATATAACCATATTAATTTATTCATCGATCGACCAATCATAGTATTGTACTCACGAATTGGCGAATGCATGGCCAGTGCACACGTCGTAAGCGTGGGTACTAATAATCACATTTAATGCTCCTACTAGATCATTATTACATGATCACAAACAACACATAGAAGAACAATTGAACAATGCATCATTCATCATTCATAATCATTCATACAGAAGCAATAAGACATTTAATTAAATAAACATAGTGATGAAATCCAGCATATAATCACGATAGTTAATAAAAATCAAGAATACCATCCAATCCATCATTGGTCCCATCCATCCCATCAGTACTCCAACCCCCTAATCACCACTACTTCCATCTCCTGACCTCACCATCCCGTCCTCTGTTGGAATATACCATGGAATCTCGACTATGCGTATGACCATGTATATAACCCATAAGTGGAAGTGTCGATCGACCACATCGACCAAGCTTCCCTAGCAGGCACCCACTAGTCGTCATCACACATCCACGGGAGCATGCTCAGCTTAGCCCTCCCACGACTCTGGGTTTTGGAAGTTCGATGGTGGGAAATGCCTCCACCCCTCCTAATAGTACTAGGGTCAATTCCCTACATCAACCATACTATGCCATCACTGATCTAAGGGGTCTCGTCATCAAACAACCACTTTGGACAAGTCGTAGTTCCTGTTAAAACCCACACTTACCCACAAGTCATAGAAATATTGGAATTCACAATTAAATAGCATGAAATTTGATATAACATCATTATACTCATGATGTTCAATACATCTTGTTCCCCTTGGCAATATAGGAATCCGTCTATCTCATAGCCAATCAACATGTGGAATAGTTCATCATTAACGTGAAACATACATATATCCATACCCAACTCTTTCAAGTGTTAATCCATATCACTAATACACCATTTACAAATAATCAGGTAAGTACTTTTGCAAACAACTAAATTAGCATTCCACATATGGATATTCTATATTCAATTTGTATGTTCAATATGAAGTAACATATCCATTTCCATTAATAAATTAAATAGTAAATTCCATTTACCATACAACCTCATTGGAGTCCACATGTGCACATAACTATCATCTTAATCAATCTATCTTCGTCAAATAGATAATAAGAAAATACAATGCTAAGCTAATTCACATTAGAGTTTTTAATTAATGACTATCAATATATGGGGCATTACATACACCCACCCGTCAAGAAACTTTGTCCCGAAGATATGGTCATTCAGAATTTTAAGAAAAATATCAACACCATATATCTATTCTTTCCGACTAAAATACCTTAGCCATACTAGTCCCATGAGACCTTCACATGATCAATATGTCGTTATTATATATTTTTACATCTTCCATCACATAGGATGTGTTGTGAAGTTACGCTTTACATGTTTATACACACAATTGATCTAACTTCATCAAGGTTTATCAATTCATTTAGTCCAAGTTAGTTAACATATACTCATAATTTGTTGTTGTTTTCTATGTCATAGTTCATAAGAATACCTTGTCTCCCATATCGCATTTCCTTATTTTCAAGGTGTATTTTTATGACTAATTTATTGATTCTTAGCTTCATTGAATATTTTCTAATGAACGCCATTTACTTGCTCGTTAATAATTTTAATGATATCCAAATTTCCATGGTATTTTAATGAATTACTATATAATAACTTAGTAGTGCTATATCTATCTTCCAAGTACACTTTATCAATTAACATTTGCGAAAGGACATCTCTTACATGTGAGTCTCACATTATCCACAAAATACTTATGATTTCAATTTTAACGCATAGATCGTTTCCAACCTTATAGTTTTAACTAATTTGTGTAATAGTGTGATCAACTCATGAACATCATGAATCTCGACCTACATAAATACATAGGTACATCATATAGCTATAAGATATATGACAAGGCTTCCACATTTTCAACAATACCTTAGTCTATTTTCACAATGTGAAGGGAGCTTCTTTACTTAATGCAATTGATTGGATATGTATACCCACCATGATGCATATGACTTATAAATGCTATACACATACTCATCCTACTTACTTATTCAATGGTTTGGGTAAAATACACATGTTCCCACATAACTAACCTCCTCATACCTTAACGTGGGTAAAATAAATTTTCTATCAAGCCCAAGGCATTGCTCAAATATGATCCCCTTAGGAAGTTAATCTTCGTCTACTCATAACTTGGTTAATGCAAGACATGTTTCCCTTTATGATCCCCTCTCCTAATTCTGATTTTAAAGTATAACTCATTCGTGAGTCAACTATTCATGACCTTATCCGATTATTTCAAGTTTTATTAATTATAGTCAATTTATACTTTAATTTTAATTATCACTACATCTTTATTGGTGTTATATGTTCACCACCCATCAAGGGATTCGCATGCCACAATTTCCTCCAATTAGGAATATTTACTAAAATTTTATTAAGTATTGTCTAAGAATATATATATGCTTATTGTTTTCACGGTCATTACTATTGACCTCGTTTACTTATTACCTGATATGATTAGATCCAAACATGGTCAATGTGAGATCTAGGGTCTTCTTTGTTGTAGCTAATGAAGAGCATTCCCCTTGCCAACACGACTATTACATGATGCATAATTGTAATAATGCATAATTGTTCGAGAATCAATTTCTTATAGGGGTTCATTACTACAATCCATAATTCATACTTGGTAATTATTACACCCTTATTTGATTTCCCTCAACATTTCATTTTCAAGTTAAAATATTTATATACATGTCTTCTAGGTGAATAATATAGCTTTTGCACTCATTATGCATGTCTTTGTATCAATCTTTATTTTAACCACTCGGTCATTCATACACAAGTTTGTAAAGGAAATTTCCTTATTCACATAGACCTTTATCATTCCTTACAATTTTCATGAGGGCATTCATTACTTATACTCATATTGTTACATAGTTCTCACTATAATTCTACTTAAATAAATTATTGTTACTCATGTGGTTGTGCTATTATTCACATGCCTCTGCTTAATTGACTAAAATTTCCATGAATTTTGTCCCACATAAATATTATTTAATGCCACATGCTTCATATTGAAATTTACATGTTATTAATTATGTAAGGATATACATCTAACCTTTATATTATTTGTGGTACATAATTAATAAATAAATCACTATTTATTTTATATTTGGAATCACTAGATTTGTTAACATTTTCATACAACCCTTCCACATTGTGCAGTATGAGAAGTTGAACCTTAAATTTAATATACATTTACTTATTATTCAAGCTTCACATATCGACTTATATATTATATATTAGTGAAGATAAATATTTAAATAATAATAAAGATGTGATTGTTACCTTGTTTTCATCTTTATGATCTATTTGTAATTCCTTTACTACATTACTACCTATAATCACACCTACCTCTTTACAACCTTGTTATTTGATTATGAGTTTGTTATCTAATTATGAGTTTTAATTTAATTACACCAGCATAGAGCCATCCTAAACGTGGATCTATCAAGCCTAGAGGAATCCATCAAGGGTCTAAGCTTACACTGATACCTTCTCACACAGAAGACCAAAACCCTTAATTACAAGGAACGTTCAAATATTTAAACCTTGACATGTTATAATTATTTGATTCCTAAGTCATTTCATTTATTGGGGCAAACCAAACATTTATTATGATTAATATCACTTATGTGTAGCTACTACCAATTACATTCACTTGTTAAAATTATTGAAAGAGAGTTTGTTTAAACTTGTCATTTTTTTTTTCCATATATCTATGCTCTTATATTTATTTATTTACTATATACTTATTCATTTACTTCCTAAATTTATTTCTTCTTAATGTATCCACTATATTATCTCATTTAAGTATCACTACTTTTAACTTATATTATCTTTTTTCTTTTTTTTCTTCTTATTCACCACATTATCCCCTCTTCTTTATAATGCATAGTATTGTAATCTTGATCACATTCACAATTATAATTCAATTTAATTCACTCCATTCTATTTCTAGGGATTACATACTATTATATTTACTTAATAATTTTTATTATTATATTATTTTAATATTTTTCCATTTATGTTTGTTACCTTTATTATATATTTATACTTCCTCCCTTATGTTGCCTCTTTTTAATTTAATAAACCCTTATATATATATATATATATATATATATCATTCTTCTTTTGTAAATCTATAATTATACTTTTTATTTTTGTGTATCATAACTTAACCTTCTATTTGCATTTTTTATTCTTTTTTTTTTTCACTTCCCACATCTTCACTATTGACATTGACCTCTTGTTCAATTAAGATGAATGGAAAGGATTTTCATCAATTCTGCCCCCTCCTCCCATAATCAATGTGGTGTAAGCTATTATCCCTTGTAGCTTATAATTTTATCCATTGCTGATTAATAATAACTTTGGGAACTGAAACTAATTATAGGTGATTCCCATCAGTTTATTGTACTATAGATTGAAAGCGTTCTCAAATTTTATCTATGATTTTATTTTATTTTATTGTACCATAGATTAAAAGCGTTGTCAAATTTTATCTATGAATTTTTATTTTTATATCGAGGTACCATGGTCTACGCTCCTACTAAAGAAACTTGCACAATATTAGATATTCCCAATTGAACATAGAAAATGATAGAATAATATAGTCATGATTAAAGGGATATAGTTTGGTGTGATGTAGTAAATTGTAGGGTTGTGATGATTTATTATCTAAATATCTTAATATCAGTCAAAATCATGTGAACTGAAGATATCATACGATTTCTCAGAAATTTCAAGAACACTCTGGAAGAGTGAAGGATACCATAATACTAACAAATACAAAAAGTAAAATGAAACCGGTTAAGTATCACTAGATCTCTGGTCCACTTAATATCAGAGGCAAATGAAGTGTAACTCAGGTGCATATATTAATAAGCAATACCAACTGATAAAAACCAACACTTCATTATAAAAGCGAAACCATAATTACTCATATATACACCAAAAAAAACATTACCTCATTTAAAGATGGACCCGTTGGTTTCTTTATAGGTATTCACCTTACTGCTCGATGCTTATCTTGGCACTTGGACTCCGTAGTAACTCTAAGTGAGGATTCGAATTGGCTTAAGGAAAAGACTTGTGTATCTAACCCAAAAACCTTATTTAAACTTTAAAAAAAAATACTTTGTATTATTAATAATACTATAATGCCACCACACTAATATAGTTTAGTAATATGAATTTTACTTTCAATAAAGTATAGATTTTTTTCATGTGAAAAAAAAAAGTTTAGTAATATGAATTGTAATATAGTTTAGTAATATGAATTGTCTTGAAATAACATTATATGAAATGTGACCTAAGGATTGAGGTGATTCCTATGACTAGGAGTCATATCCCACCACGAGGTGCGTACTAGTACAGGAAACTTTAGGAATTTTTTTAAATTATAAAGTGGGAAGCTCCTAGTCTAAAGAAGACAGAAATGAATCTACATCATTTAATGAAGTATGGCTTCGTCAACTTGAAATGATGCCTAGTTCAAATACTGACTGTACTATCCACCATTGCTTGGATATACTATCGGAACGAAACAATTTTTTTGAAGCCAATCTAGGATTTTAAAGTTTTGATTCGGTCAAGTTATTATAATTCATTTCACTCCATCCAAGATTATTTACTCAAAAAGGTACTGTACTTAAGAAACGTGTGATAGGAGCCTTTCTGAGCGTAGTCTTTTTTCAGCCGACTTTCTGAGCGTAGTCATAGCAACTAGCAAGACATCAAAATATTGTTGGTTTTTAAATTCATTAATAATACCCTTCCTTCCAAGTTGTGCCACTTCATGTAATATGCATGCAAAAATATGTTACGTGTAGTCATGGAGACTCGACATCCATCAATTTGTGATTGTAAATGTACAAATCATTCAAATGTGTCATTTAGTCAACTAATGCAGCTCAAATCCATTGAGATTTGAGAGGAATTCAAGTTGCAATCGAGCATTACTTTTGCATTTATTGTCTACAAATGATTAGACTGTTAATGTGCTGTGTGGAATTGATGGTATGCTTATCAAGAAAGCTGCAGACGTTAAGGTGCTGACTCCTGAGGGATAGCGGTATAATCCACATTCATTTGAAAATCCATGAGATACTATTTAATAACCCCGGCCAATAAATATTTTACTTCATTTCATGAGTTACTGGACTTAGCGAATGCAATTTAAATGCATTTTTCAAACGTGTTCATCCTAGCATTTATATGATTTGATGGCAACATCAATCGTTGCATTGCAGCTACAGCAGTTCACCTTAATGCTTCTATTTCTTTTACAGTCTATTTCATTCTGGATAGTCGGTGGATTTCTTCCCCCCCCTTTTTTTATTGCTCATAGGGTGCAGTCCTCATGATTTTATGATTTTAAGAGTTGTCAAGCGTGGAAACATTGGTATTTTTTGAACCCTACCGATCCCATCTACACTTAGCATACAGACAGACTGATGATACCATGTGTAATGATTTAGTATATTATATAAGTAATACCGGGAACTATCCATTTCCCTACCATTTTTTGCTCAGGACTCCAAAAGTCTGCTCTTTACCTTTTTCGTTCAACAACCCGCAGACAACACTTGACTCGTAACTTGCAAAGCTTGCTTTCCTTATGGCATGAAATGTAATCAATCAGGCTTCCATTTACACTACTGC
Organism: Larix kaempferi; assembly: GCA_027924585.1. Classification (NCBI taxonomy): domain Eukaryota; kingdom Viridiplantae; phylum Streptophyta; class Pinopsida; order Pinales; family Pinaceae; genus Larix; species Larix kaempferi. The sequence continues at coordinate 3,377,690 of BSBM01000638.1, forward strand.
AAACTACAACATGCGGCCTCATGACACCATATGTAACAATATCATATATGCTTTTCATGTGGTTTGTTACTGCTCCGAAAACAACAATCATTCAATTTTTCCACCATTTTCTTTTGGAGAGGCAAAGACTAGATGGCAGTGACTATTCTGTCATCTCAATCCCTTTCATGGTTGAGTTTAGCTCTAAGTAGTTCACAAAAGACTATGCTAATCTATAGTTTATCTATACGTTGGAGTTTAGGCTATTTTAAACAATTTTATTTTATTTTATGATATTATCACAGATTGGGCTTCGCCTATTATAATTCTCATTCGGGAAGTTTGTAAGTTCATTTCTTTGTTTAAATGATCTGACGAATTTGTCTCAAAATACTATATCATTTGTGTAAAGATGAACGATCCTTAGCGACTACTCTAAGTATTTCACAAATTTATATACTCAAATTGACCAGTGTATGCTTTCGATTCTCTTATGAGAGACCACTCCACTAATGGTTTACCTGCATACTTAAAAGAAATATTCACACCAATGAAAAATTAGGGGAATTAAACTTAATATGCGCCTATCTTTAGCTTACTTTCATAAATTATTTTCCTATAAAATCCTCATAGTTAAGAGCATTATGCCTTTTCAAGGTTGTTGGGCCCTCAGGTCTTACTACCCATAAGCAAGGAGGGCAATGCCCTTTTCGCTGAAGACTAAAAGAATAGGTTACAAATATAATTTTTGAGATTTTTCCCTTTCTAAAACCATGAAATAAAGCAGTCAAGCACAGCTAAAGGAGCTTTGCAATTTTCTACATTGGGAGACAATCTTTGGAGTTATATCAAACTCTAGACCACATGGGAATCATCATCAAACGAAAAGATATATATGGGAATGATGAAAACCCTGGCGGGAGTGTCAAAGATGGAACGAGTTAAATTTAATTGCACCGGAAGCTTATTGGGATGTTAGAAATCAAAGACTGTATGATTGAATTTGAAGTCTCTCAATCAGAATTTATTTTGCTAAGTTAACAGAGATTCGGAGACAGTTTTTGAAGATTGATTTACTTATCAGGAAAGTTTTATTTATTTTTATTTTTAATGTATCGGCAATAATACGAGCAGAACTAAGCACAGTGCAGCAGACGCTAACCCAGGAGGCGGCTACAACGTTTTTTGGCAGCCCCTGCTAGCCATCTATGCCAGGCAGCCCCTGCTAACCATCTGCGCTAGGCTTGCTTCGCGGCAACTTCAAAGATTAGGTGGTTGGTGCTGAAGCCACTCGTTATAGCAATGATGAGATTAGAAGACTCATAGAAATTCAAAACATTCATTCCATCTACTCTTACTGCAATAGAAGGTTTATTGGTATTCGAGAGCATTCATTGAAGACTATTTCAGACCATGAGATTCTATTTTATTGAATATTTTCTACTACTTCTCGTAGGAAACTCATGTTTATCAGTATTGAGAATCCTTAAATATTACACACATAAGCCTTGTCGGTTTGATGCAACTCTGATTTCACTGTGAAGAATGTTACTGTATATGTTTGTGGGTATATTCAGACTTCACAAATACATATAACCAAAAGTTTAAGTACTTTGTCTACAGAACCCATAAGGAGTTTTTCTATGTCCCGTAGGCTTATCAATATCAATAACCCATCAACATTTCAAACACAAGTAAACCTTGTTATTTCGTTCCAACTCTTACCTCATAATGGAGAATATACCAAATAGTTTTAGAGACTTAGTACTGAGAATCCATAAATATGTATTCTCTGTTTGAATAAAACTAAAAAAATTTACAGGCTTAAGAGTACTTAGAACCCGTAAATATTAACATACCCAAAACAATTTAAGTTTACATCTTCATTTACAATGGAAATTCATATTTCACATTTATTCCTTTTCAAGTTGATGCAAGCCCTTCAAGTTCCAGTTTTTGAACCAAGAGCTCTGATACCATGTGTAATGCCTCCATTGGCATTATAAATTTTAATCTAATTAAACATAGATTTTGTGACTAAGCAGCATATAATCAACGTGTAACCATAACAACATATAAAGGACATATAAGCATTTTGCAATAGCATGAAATAACTTAGAATTTTTTAAAAACTTCATTGGTGATTCACACAACATAAATTAACATCATAAATCATGTAGCAATAGCACCATATGATAATTTTACAACAACATATAAACAATTTAAAATCACAAGAAAAATACCTTGTTATAAGAATGGTCATGGAGTCCAAACTGAGCAAGCTTCCCTCTTCTACTCGAGTTGCTTCCATCTTCATTGCCCAAAAGCGGGACCACGGTTTTACCTCCCATCCAACTAGGGGCCTAGCTGGCTCCCTAGCCCCAAAAAGCCATTGAACGGTCCCATCCAAATGGCCTCCTGGCCCTCCGTGCCTGAGACCCCCAAAGAACAGAACAATGATGCACTAGTAGGCTATGTATCAAATCTTCCAAGAGTTCTCAAACTCTTCCAACTCTTCCAAACTTCTCATACCCCAAATTATCCAAAATACCTCTTCCTATCAAAATTCTTACCAAAATATCCTTCAAGAGAAAAGACTCTCCTCTTCCAATCTCAAGTCTCCTATTTATATAAAAACTCCTCATCATCCTCCTCATCCATCAATAAATTCCAAAAATAATAGTCAACAATCAATAAATTCATTTTCTAGAAAAATATAGCAATTTGATTTAAATAATTAAAATATTAATAAACATGGTTGCAAAGTCTTACTTGTCATGCTCCCTTCTTAATGCAACTATGACAACTCTTTTCTAAAAATTTGTGCAAATCCTATCTATCCATTTATTTATATTATCCTTTCATTCATAAGTCAAATAAGATATTTTCATATACTATATTATACTATGACATAATTTATATTAAATGTATATAATTATATATGTAATTCAATAATACAATCAATTTATGTAAATCTAAAACATATTTGACAAGTCAACAACTCATACTTTCAACACACAAGTAATACTTTCAACAATTCATCAACCAATATACTATTAGCTAATATAACCATATTAATTTATTCATCGATCGACCAATCATGGTATTGTACTCACGAATTGGTGTATGCATGGCCAGTGCACACGTTGTAAGCGTGGGTACTAATTGTTGGTTGTGGAGCCAGATCTTTTGGTCTCAAAGATGATATTGTATCAGCCGTGTTTGTACCCCAGTTATATATGATATGTAGGTGGACTGTACACTCACCCCATTGGGGGGGCATCGCCCCCCCATGGGGTTCCAGGGGGGACCATCCCCCCTGGCTGGGGGGTCCGGGGGCAGCACCCCCGAAGAAATTTTTTTGGGGCTGTTTTCGCCAGCTGTTTTGCGGGCCCATGGTTTTGGGTATCCCGTGGTATTTTCCCATTGTATTTCCCTTATAAAAGAAATACATTGTAATACGGCTAGGGTTGGTGGATGTATTAGGTTATATGCATTGTAAAGATCTTTGAGATCGGGAGAGAGACTATGAAACAGAGAAGAGGAAGTGCAGCGGTTGTGCTGCAGGTTGTATCCCTTCGACTTGCTGGACGGTAATAATAATAAGGACTGGCAAATTCAGTGTGGACGTAGCCCAAGTTGGGTGAACCACGATATATCTGTGTCTCTCTTGTAATGTGTATGTGTGATTATATTTGCATTTCTGTTTATTGTTATTGCTCTGCGATCCTGTTTTTCTAACACTAATAATCACATTTAATGCTCCTAATAGATCATTATTACATGATCACAAACAACACATAGAAGAACAATTGAAAAATGCATCATTCATCATTCATAATCATTCATACAGAAGCAATAAGACAGTTAATTAAATAAACATAGTGATGAAATCCATCATATAATCACGATAGTTAATAAAAATCAAGAATACCATCCAATCCATCATTGGTACCATCCATCCCATCAGTACTCCAACCCCCTAATCACCTCTACTTCCATCTCCTAACCTCACCATCCCGTCCTCTGCTGGAATATACCATGGAATATTGACTACACGTATGACCATGTATATAACCCGTAAGTGGAAGTGTCGATCAACCACATTGACCAAGCTTCCCCAGCAGGCACCCACTAGTCGTCATCACACATCCACAGGAGCGTGCTCAGCACAGCCCTCCCACGACTCCGGGTTTTGGAGGTTTGATGGTGGGAAATACCTCCACCCCTCCTAATAGTACTAGGGTCAATGCCCTACATCAACCATACTATGCCATCACTGATCTAAGGGGTCTCGTCATCGAACAACCACTTTGGGAAAGTCATAGTTCCTGTTAAAACCCACACTTACCCACAAGTCATAGAAATATTGGAATTCACAATTAAATAGCATGAAATTTGATATAACATCATTATACTCATGATGTTCAATACATTTTGTGCCCCTTGGCAATATAGGAATTCGCCTATCTCATAGCCAATCAACATGTGGAATAGTTCATCATTAACATGGAACATGTATATATCCATACCCAACTCTTTCAAGTGTTAATCCATATCACTAATACACCATTTACAAATAATCAGGTAAGTACTTTTGCAAACAACTAAATTAGCATTCCACATATGGATATTCTATATTCAATTTGTATGTTCAATATGAAGTAACATATCCATTGCCATTAATAAATTAAATAGTAAATTCCATTTACCATACAACCTCATTGGAGTCCACATGTGCACATAACTATCATCTTAATCAATCTATCTGCGTCAAATAGATAATAAGCAAATACAATGCTAAGCTAATTCACATTAGAGTTTTTAATTAATGACTATCAATATATGGGGCATTACAGCGGAATTCTTCTGCATTACCAGTTTGGATGTTCCTGAAAAAGGGAGCACTTCATCTATGCCATGTGAACCCCTACCATGTCCTAGGATTGTTTCCTTTGATTGGAATAGTCTAACCGAGCCTCACTTTCCTTCTTCGACACCTTTCCGGATAAAGGTTGATATCGGGAACCATACGGTTGATCGATGCATTGTAGATGAAGGAGATTCTGTTAGTATCTTATCCGCTTATGCTTGGAGAGATTCGGGTTTCTCTAATGTTATTCCAGCTGTTAATTGGTCGTTGACCTTCGATAGAAGACCTAGTGAACCTATCGGATTTTTCCGTCGAGTACCTGTTACTTTGGGTGGAAAAATATTCTTAGTTTATTTTATGGTTTTAAAGGACCCTGTGGACTTTGATATGATCCTTGGGCGCATGATTACGTTTATGCTATGCATGCTGTGGTGTCTACGCTCTTTCGTGTGATGTATTTTCCTCATAACGAAAGCCTCATCACTATCGACTAGCTTGCATTTGTTGATCCTCCTTATTACCCAACTGTAGACCAGTCAGATCCCTTTTCATTAGGCACTACTATGTCACATGGGACATATCTGGCATATTGTTCCTTGAGTTCAACTGCTACTAAGAAGAAGTCTCCGAGTTCATGCTTACCTTCTTGGGACTTAGTCCCAGCTTTTGACCAAGTGACACCTCCATTTGAATTTTTAGATATGTGTTCTATCTAGGACGATATACTTCCTTCCGATGAAGTTTTCCTAGAGTCCAGAGTACAGTCTTCCATTCATTTGGATGTTGATCCAGTCGCAGTTATGTCCCGCCCTGGTTTGACCTTAAAGTCTGATCTTCCTACTGTTGAGTCGTTGGACTCTCCTATAGATCTGCAAATCGGTGTTCCTGCTGAGTTTGATTCTGCTTCTATAATTTTCAACTCCCATGATGATGAATTTATTTCTATAGATTCCATCATGTCCTTCGACTTTGATCTTCCTCCTGAAGTCGATCTTGTTGATTGTAAGTCCTTGGGTTTGGGTACTATAGAATTTTCATCTGAAAACTCTGCCTTGTTTATGCCTACTGTTGATGATAGTGAAGTTGAAAGTATTGAACTACCACAGTGAATTGTATCGGATCTTTCTTTACATATGTTTTAGATATGATCTTGGTACTAATGTTTCTTGGAGACAGGATTCTTAGCTGGATTCATACTTGCTTATTGGTCCTTTTTGACACCTTGTGCAACCATGTAAGGTATATTCAAAACCTTGCATATAGGTTTAGGCTTCCCCACTGTTATGTTGCATTTGCACCTTTTTCCATCCGAATTCGCCATAGGGTCGAACCTGTTGGATATTGGTGTGTTAGCCATCTCTTTATGCATTATGCACTAGTCCGACAGTAGAGCCTACCTAACATGGGTCACCCTAATCAACACCCCTATGCCATTTTGGTGCCCATGCTGATTTTTTCTCATAGGATCGGGAGCCTTTTTAGATTTACCATGACTTTGAGAAGAATCCTCATATCTTTCTTCCTCATATATTTCTCTCCATCCCTGATAAGGCTCCCATCTTCGTGTTCAAGTTGCATATGCATCTATTATGATCCCGCTTGCGCTAATGAGCCTGATGCCAGCTTCCACACTTTTAGCTTATTATATAAGCCTCCATCTCTGATTTCATTTCTGCTAAGACCTGTATCATTTTTCCTTCGTAATTTGACACCTTTTACTTGGAGGAGACACACCCTAAGTGTCCTTATCTTGCTTGTGTTCCTTGCATTAGGCATAGCTTTGTTCCAAGCGCTTGGAGCTAGTTTCGCATGTTCCTGACACTCGTCTCCTCCCATTACGAGCATTCTTCCACTTTTACTTCGAGCTCGTTAAAAAATGTAAGTAGGTTTTGAACATTTTTCTGTATCTCCTTTGAGCTCATTAAAAATAGTAAGGAGGTCACGAGCATTTATTTCAACCTCACTTCGATCTCGTTAAAAATAGTAAGGAGGCTATGAGTATTTCTTTCATCTTCACTTCTAGCTTGTTAAAAACAGTAAGGACGCTACGAGCATTTCTTTCATCTTCTCTTCGAGCTCGTTAAAAATAGTAAGGAAGTTATGAGCATTTTTTTGTATCTCCTTTGAGCTCATTAAAAATAGTAAGGAGGTCACGAGTTTACTTTTTCAGGCTCGTTAAACCTTTACAAAAAGATCCCTATGGAGTTCTTTTAAGCCCTTTTCAGACTCCTTAAATAGGAAAAGTTTGTCGAGCATAGTTTTCTTTTCAGGCTCGTTAAAATAACTAAACCGACATCCACTTAGGTATAGAATTATCCCTTTTTCGGACCTTGGTGGATAATTTACGGATAAGGTATACTCTAGGTATACTTTGGTATGTGCTAGAAGAGTTCTTCTTCCATTATTTTAAACTTTTTCGGGGAAGGATACTAACTTTATGAAAAAGGACCTTTGGAGTCGACTTTAGGGTTTTCAGACTCTCGAAATGTGAAAGCACCAAGCGAGCATTCACCTACTCGGGTTCGATGTGAAATCCACGAGATGGTTGATAGAGGACTGTTTAAGTTTTTCAACTCTATAAGCAAGAAAACACCACCGAGCATAGACCAATCCTGGCTCGATATAAAATCCATGGATAGGTGTATGGAGTTTTCTTCTAGTTTTTTCAGACTCCTTAAATATGAAAATACCATCGAGCATGCTTTAGTTCTTTGTCAAGCTCGTTAAAAAATGAAAAAGGTAAGGGAAGGGAAGAATGTTAAAATATCTTTCAATATGATGGCAGCAAGTCAACTATCTCCTTGAACAAAGCACCTGTTTTGAGTCTATCAAACAAGTTGGGTTCTAGTGTTAGCCTTGGGATAAACCCGATCTCAAAGTTCTTACTCCTTTTGGTTAGTCTTCCAATCATATGGAGAATCTGTTAATGTCTCCTACATTGCAGATTTGCATCATGGTCTCTTTGGGTTAAAAGTTGCCTAAGTCACTCTTGTGTCGTGCTCACTGTTCAAGGATATAACCTATGTCATCCATTATACAGTTTCCTTGACCTCATGCACCGACCATTCCTTGGTGTCAGTATGTTTCATCATGTGTTCAGTCCTACTCCAAATCAGCTCATACCTGTCGAGTGTCCCTCATGTTGGATGATGGAGGATGCCTGAAGGCCTCCATTGCAATGGACTTCTTCCCATCGACTTCAGCTCATTTGTGCTCTAGGAATGAAGTTTAGAGTTTCGGTTAGTACCTTGGGGATTGCAGTCATTAGTGGCAGTTTCCCTCGCTATTGGATAGATGGGAATACATCAATGTCTCCTATCTAATAGATTCTTCAAGTCTTCGACAGCAAGACCATTTATTCGCACTTGCTTGAATGTACTAGGTACATTGGGTTCCATTTTCATTATTGGTGGACACCGTCACATTTGTTAACGATATACATCAATGACTGATAATCAAATGATTCCTCCCATGTTCGACATCAACTCATTTATTCGCATGGATAGGTTTGTACCTTGGGTTATTTTTGGATGAAGACCTTGGGATCCTCGATAGCATCACCTCATTCATGTTATCGCCCAAGTTGCACAAGATTGAGCCACACTCTTTTTGGCTCTTGATGAGAGATAGATCCAGCTTGTTCTCCATGGCTATGTTCTCCAGTTTTGACATAGATCCACCTTGTATTTATGTGGCTATGTTTACACTTATGTTCCTCATGGATCCACGCTTGTATTTTAGTTTCCATGATATATGCATCAGCATTTGGATCATTATTGTATCTTTTTGGATATCATGTTCCACTATTTGAACATGTACAGTTACCCCAAGGATGACTTTGTCTAACATTGCCTTTGCATTCAGGCACTTCATTTGAGCCTATGATTCTTGGTTTCTCTGGTTCCTCCGCTTCCATGATTCAACTCTTTATTATTTATAATGTATTTCGGCCATTTTTTCCTTCACTCTCTCTGACCTCATACATTAGGGGGCATCTGTTATAACTTAAAATGACACTTCTTTGCCCGTGACGACACTTGCATCGCTTGGTCGCATGACGACACTTCTTGAGATCAAGTTTAGTCACACAACAGGACACTTGTGGATTGAAGGGTCATTAGGGACACTGAATATGGTTGAAATTACCTCGCTCTTGGCCCATTTGATGGTTATAACCCTTAGGAACACTTTTCCAGACCAAACCACCTCCTGAAAATCATCAGAAAACCTTGTTTTTGGCCATTTTTTCACAAATACGCTGGTATGCTATGCAAGAGTAGCGTTTTTCCCTTGAAAAACTCTACTTTGCTTCATAAAAGTACAGTTTGAATGCTGGTTTGCAGTAGAAAAGTAGAGTTTTTTCCTGAAGCAGCTAAAATCTCAATTTTCGGTCAAATTGAGTTAGTTTTGGAACCTCCTGATCGATTATAACTACTTTTCCTCTCCTTCATTGACTATATAAGGAAGAATGTGAAGGAATATTGGATTTGGGGACTAAGGACAAGCGAGGGGACCATGAAGACACCAATAGAGAGATTAATGTTCTCTTGCATGAAAATGTTTTGTCCTCCTTTGCACTCCATTGGAAGAGAAAATGACTCAGAATTTATTATTAGATGGCATTTGTGACTTGAGTAGTTTGTAGATAAAACATTGCAAGATCTATAAAATTGGCCAATCTTTTGAAATCATTATAGACTACCATACCACGAGAATGAAGACACCATCAAGAACTTTGAATAGTGCTTAGACAATATTGGCCAATATGCAAAGTTGGTTGATTGATTTCATTACATTTTTTTAATGTTAACTTATTCTTATAATTGGTGCCTCAACCAATTATATGTTAGCATAATATTTTAAACTATAAAATCACTTCGAAATTCAGATCCAATGAGTGATTTCCTTGGTTGCTTGAGGAAAGTACTAGGACTACTAATTGGGGAACATCTTAGAGGTTTGCTTCAACATTTTCAGTTTGGGAAGGTTACATTTTTTGCGGTTGAGAATCTGTTCAAGTTGTTGCTTTGGTGGGTGAACCAGCCTTGTGCTTAACTGAGAGAAATGTGGATCCCTCTGTGTCTGCGCTAGGAAGAACCATCTTCGGGCCTGCAATTCTGCACCGCTCACAAGTGGCTAAAAAGGGTATGTCATGGTCTGATTTCGCTGACACTAGAGTAAGAAGAGCTCTTAAATGGGGATGTATCTTCAACTAATCCAGCAGGTAAATTCATTTTTTTATTACATAACAAAGAATTTTTTTGGGCCTTACGGCATGCTATTGGTTATGTATGATGTATGTCTAAGTGAATACTTTGTTTCGGTACAGCTCTTTGGTATCAGTGCAATACTCAAATTCACACCTCAAATACTTAAACAATCTGGATTTGACACTGTTAGTTCAAGCAGGCACTAAGGTAGAGTCTACTTGTCTTTTGGCAAGTGCAGTTACCTATTTTCCAATGTTTCCCTTTATAGTGCTTGCAATGTTTCTAATTGTCCGTGCTAGAAGGAGGTAATGCTCATACTTATATACACCTAATAGGGTATTGAAAATTTAAAAATCATGTATAAAAGAGAACGAAAATATTTCTTGGAGCATATCAGTAATAACTATTATCTACATGGAATATTTTATTTCCAACTTACTGATTTCTAGTGTTCTGGTAAAAGTATATATAGATTCTCAAGGAAATGGTTAATGAATCAATTATTCATTCGACATGTCTACGCCTCATTGAATATGTTTATGTTATGAGAAACCGCTCTTAAGGGGGGCACATCTGGCAGAAACCTGTCCCAAGACAAACCACTCCAGAAACCTGTTATTGTTTCCATTTCCCATTTTTGGATGGGAACATTAGAGAAATGCATCATAGATACCAGAAACTTGAATTATGTGTTTTTTTGTTGCTTTTCTTTTCTGGTAACATAGTTATGTAGTATGCATGATTTCCCTATACTGGTGGTTATTTGAAAGTTATGTAGTATGCATGATTTCCCTGTACTGGTGGTTATTTGAAAGTTATGTAGTATGCATGATTTCCCTATACTAGTGGTTATTTGAAGGTTCTCAACTGGATTTATTCTACTTTTTATGTGGGTGCAGGAAAATCCTTCTGTTGACCACTCCGGTACTATTCATTACATTGCTTACAATTACTTTGGTAAATAAATTGCTTCAATTTGGGATTGTCCAGGGAATTAACTTAGTTGTGGGCCTGATGACCTTCTTTTATGCCTTCAATAAGGGATTCGGTGTCGTACCAACATGTTAAGACTTAATATGCTAAGACAGAAAATAGCAGCATTATATTCCATTTCACAATAATAGCATATATAGGATCACTGAAGAAACAACAAGCATAGCATAAACACAAGAGACACGGATTTATCCTGGGAAACCCTCATGGGGTAGAAAACCCAGTAAAGCTTCCTCAATAGAGATGACCAGCAATGTACAAAGATGCAAACCAAAGACATGATCTCATCCTCCATCATAGCAGACCTCTCCTCCACAAGTGCGCTACTCTCAAGTGAGTGAGTATGTAAAATGAGGAATACACCTCCTCTATTTATACACTACTCCGACTTATCTTTTACACAAAACATGTAGGCTCGTATTTAACCAATGGGTTAAATACCCCACTACAACTGACTGGGCCGACCCCTCTAGGGTGGTCTGATAACCCTTTGACCCACATAACACATACAGGGCCGACCCCCACTAGGGAAGTCTAATAACCTGAGTTACCACAGTCCGACGGAGGAATAAACATCTCCGGATATACAATAAGGTCTTCAAGGAGGAATGAAGCATCTCCAGAATAATAAAGTACAAATATAATATTCTTTGAAGTTACAATATCTCAACACTCCCCCTTAACGAGAAGGATATTATAACAGCATCTGCATAAGCAAGGAGTCATCAACATCATACATGATACATCTATAAATCATTGGAAGCTTTCTCAACATCATCAGTAACTCAAGCAGTTACTAGAACATCTTCAATACTGGAACATAAACATATTCAGTACTGAGTCTTCATCTTCTGCAGCACTCGAACAACTATAACAACATCAACATCTGGATCCTCACGATCATCAGCATCATCATCATATGATCATCAACATCGGGATCATCTCGATCTACAACATCTGGATCATCTCAATCTATAGCATATGGATCATCTCGATCTACAGCATCTGGATCATCACGATCTACAACATCTGGATCATCTCGATTTGCAGCATTTGGATCATCTCAATCTACAACATTTGTATCATCTCGATCTACAGCATTTGGATCATCACGATCTACAGCATTTGGATCATCATCATCTAGATCAACACAATCAGCAGCATCATCATCTAGATCAACACGATCAGCAGCATCGTCATCTAGATCAATACTATTGGCAGCATCGTCATCTAGATCAACAGTATTAGTATCCACACCAATACAAGTATACACATCATCAATACAAGTATCCACACAATACAAGTATACACATCATCAATACAAGTATCCACACAATACAAGTATACATCATCATCAATACAAGTATCCACACAATACAAGTATACACATCATCAATACAAGTATCCACACAATACAAGTATACATCATCAATACAAGTATCCACACAATACAAGTATACACATCATCAATATAAGTATTCACACAATAGCAGCATACCCTGTAACACACATGATTATATTACAAGATGATCAATCCTGCTCTCTTTAGGACATAGGTCCATGGATGATGCAATCCTGTCATATACCTTTTGAACCGAAGTCCAGGGACGATCCAGTCCTATCATGTACCTTTTGAACCGAATTCCAGGGACGATCTAGTCCTATCATGTACCTTTTGAACCGAAGTCCAGGGACGATCCAGTCCTATCATTCCATTCTCGGAGACCTCTTGTCTATGGCTCACTTCACAGGACTATGGTCCGAGGACGATACAATCCCCTTACCTGTTCATCCAAGATTTTGTTCTCGGAGACATCTTGTCTACGGTTCACTTCACAGGACTATGGTCCGAGGATGATACAATCCCCTTACCTGTTCATTCAGGATTTTATTCTCGAAGACATCTTGTCTACGGCTCAATTCACAGGACTAAAGTCCGAGGATGATACAATCCCCTTACCTGTTCATTTGGGATTTTATTCTCGGAGACATCTTGTCTACGGCTCACTTTAGGACTTAAGTCCACGGATGATACAATCCTCTTACTCTCAGAGACATCTGTCTGTGGATCACTTTAGGACTAAAGTCCATGGATGATACAATCCTCTTACTCTCGAAGACATCTGTCTGCGGATCACTTTAGGACTAAAGTCCATGGCTGATACAATCCTCTTCTTTCTCAGAGACATCTTGTCTACAGCTCCTTTTAGAACATATGTTCAGGGATGATGCAATCCCCTTGTCACCTTAGACCCTGTCTAAGGACCACCCACCAACCTTTCTATTGGAATCACTAATATAGGTATCCTCATCATCGACCTCACTGTCGATGCAAGCAATCTCATCATGAGTGATCACATCACTCCCCCTTTCGAGGAGGGTCCTTCTGAACTATATTAAGTTTGTCTCAGAAAACTTTACTTGAGGTATAGGTTTGGTTAGTACATCAAATCAGTAGAGGTTTGGTTAGTTCATCAGATCGGTAGAGGTCTGGTTAGTACATCAGTAACTTGTTACAAATTCAAACTTTATAGTCCTTTTTGCACCATATCTTGTATACATAAATGTCAGATCTCTATGTGCTTTGACTTATCATGGAACACTGGATTCTCTTCCATCTTGATACAATCCTATAGCCATACTACTTCACAACTAGCAGAGCAAGCAACCATATATTTCGCTTGTGCTAGGGCCCATATTGGACTGCTTTCTGTTAAACCACAAGATCATGACTGATCCCAGAAAATAACATCCTCTCGATGTGCTCTACCTGTCTGATACACTTTCTGCTCAATCAACATCTGTGTAGCCATCTGAAGTCATGATCTCCAAAATAGCATATATCAAAGTCTATCGTATCCTTTAGGTACCTCATCACATGCTTTGCAACTAATAGGTGAACACATCTAGTTTCCATTAGATATTGACTCAAGGTATTCACAGCAAAGCATATATCTGACCTAGTATTTATTAGATACATCAGTGACCCAATAATTTGTCTGTACAGAGTTATATCTACTAACTCTGAAGAGTCATCCGCTAACAGCTTCAAGTTGGAATCCATAAGAGTGGCCATTCCAACACATCAAGTCCTTTTAATATTTATCAGCATATTTTCCCTGGTTGAGAAAGATTCCTTCCGAGCCTTGCCATACTTCCAGACCTAGGAAGTAATGCATCAATCTGAGATCTTTCATTTTCATTTATGCAGCCATCTATCTGTGCCATCTCTCATTAGATGGGTCTACTGATATGAGCCTCAACATCATTCGAACTCTGTGGTGAGTTCCTTCTTGCATCCATGTCATCTGTGTATAGAAACCATATTCAACCTTGTAGCAAAAGTTGAGATCCACATCACCCATGGTGATCATTAAGCTCATCAATTTACTATCGATCCTGGGTACCCATACAAGACTTGATTCACACTTCTTCTTTAATTACATCATTAAGGGAATGGTCTTATCTAGTCACTTGGAGCAAACATCTCGTCATGATTCTCTTCCTCTTTCTAAGAGAGTATTTTATCCATGAGCCTTCTATATTATGTTTGATTTGTAAATATTCTTGTTGAACATCCATCACTTGTGCGGTGTTCATCATTCTTCATGATCTTTCCTACAAATCAAAATAAGTACATGATTAGTAATACTTCATAATCATCAAATCATATTGACATGATAACCTATTATGCATACAGATATCATTTACATAGTTATGCAACTATTTTGACCAATACTTTGGCACAACACTTTCCCATATCCTATATGCATATAGTGGCTATCTAGATGCCTTCCATCTCTACCAGAACATACTATCAAGAGTGTGCACAGCTCTCAGCATGTCAGCAAAGAGGTTTCATTCTAGACATGCAAAAATGGAATGTTTGTCCAACTTACCAATCATATGCATATTAGTAGTATATTGTTCAATGCTCTATGAATGTTTACACTCAGCATGATATATTCTAGGAATACAAATATGCATACAAGCAATATCATTTATTATTTCAAATAACAACTCAAATACTTATCTTTTATGTTTGTGTGGTTGCTTCCCGCTTGATCTTCTATATGTCTTTTGAACTTCTATTCATTCTGTACCACTGTGCATGCTCAAGAGTGCACTAGTGTCATCATCACGATCTCATATACAAACATACATTCATTAGTATATTCTTAATATTATCAAAACATTCTAACTCTAAATAATTTTGAATATGTATAGTAATGATCATTAGTATTCAAGGTTTCAAGGAAGTCTTCTTTTGCTCAAGCATATTCTTGTTTGATCATAGTACTCTTCTGGTTAATTAAATCATCAAGATAAGAGACATAATATGCATAAACCCTTGATTACTAACTTTATTAATAAGCATAACCAATCATACCAAGTATACTTATATAAGGGATCCTAACACAAGGTAAGATTCTAACTTGACATAGGAAAACATACCTGGATTAGTATACCTGCTTAGTTATGTACAACATACCTAAACAATTTGTTCAATGATTTAGATATCGTGAGTTAGAACCTGCATGTCTCATAGGTTAAGCATAATATAACAAAGTCATATATAAATCGTAAGTAGAACAAAGATTATGGATGAGTCTTTGTCTTCATATGGTCATGGAACTTGATTTGTCTTTTGTGATGTACCTGTATCTTGTTAGCAGACAACATCAACCTCACACAACACCATAATGCATTAGTACAATCATATATCCCTAATCAATGAATGTCTTCGATCATTCACATGCATTCATACTGTTACTAGGGTGACAAGACAATTCTAACATTAATCAAGATTGTACTAATAAATAATACGAAGACAAACACAGTATGAACTTAATCAGGAATCAGATTTCAAGACATACCTGAACCTCCTTATGTCATACCTATCGAGACTTCTTGCAGTCTTCTTATGTTAGGCCTTAGCCTCAACTCCCCCTGAAACTTGATCTGGAGCTTGATTAGGGTTTGCTAGAGAAATCCTAAAAATTCAATGTTTGACTTTCACACTTCTGAATGGATGGAAGGATGTGTCTTGCTGAGCTGATCAGACTAGCATAATTCAATTTTGAAATCTCCAAAATTTGACCCCTCAAAATTGCCTTCGAAACTTCTGGATCTTCTCGACAGGAACCCGAACTAGGGTTTGATGAAGCCCACCCTTCTGTCCAATCAAAAGGTTCGATCCAAGGCTCTAGACTCTTATTTTTATGAGGAGCTTCCATCCATGGTTACAGACTTAAAAAATTCCAACTTTTGCTGAAGCCCTAATTTTCCATCTTTTCGATCAAAATCCCGAACTGGGGTTTGATCAAGCCCGATCTTCTACCCAACCAAAAAATTCAATCTTGGTCTCTAAATTTCGATTTTCCTGAGTAGCATTCAGATGTGGATTCTGATTCCAAAAATTCTAACTTTCTCCAAAACCCTAAATTCCGGAAGCCATGAATGAAGGTGCTCCAAAAAATAATTCTGTTTTGACAGAAATATGTATTTGATTGTTTCTACTGTAACTCCAAAATTTTTGCTCCACAGGGTCTAAAAACCTTTTCTGTGGTAGCATGACCTATCATATTTCCATCCTGATAGGTCTGACCTCAATTGGATTTTTTGAGAGAGAGTTATGCCAAGTGTCGCAACGTGACCTGTTTATGTGGTAAAACAAGAGAGCGAACTTGTACGGCGTGCCACATGTCACTGGTTCAACTGCGGCCTCTGAAAATGTTTCCTGAGATAGTTCGGTCTGTGTACTACTTGTCACTTTTTACTAAATTTCATTTGGATCTTCCTATCCCAATTTATGCCAAGTGTCGTAACGTGACCTGTTTATGGGATAAAACAGGAAAGCAAACTTGTACGGCGTGCCCCATGTCACTGTGTAAAATCTCAAGCACAGCTGAATCTAGCTACTGTGGATTCCTCACTGGTGAAAGATTGCACAACATTTGCAAGAATGGCATAAAAAAATTTAAATGAATGAAGAACAATTACACATGAAATGGTGAATAATGTCAATATTATTAACTGTCCAACCTTAACAAAGGTTAAGAACACCCATATATACAAATCTGGAAGAATTCGAATCCATCTGGAGTGTTCACACTGATCTAGCTTAGAAAAAGCTCAAACCCCCCTAGGTTGACCAAAATATCCCAAACCATCCCAAACTGGTTCGAATCTGCAGTGTGAATGCTGGGAATGACTGGACAGGCCCATGTGACCTCACACATGTGAAGAAACTGGTTGGGTAGAGGTTTGGAGTCTAAAATTGGTCAAAAATGTGACAAAACAAGGCAAAATTGTCCACAAGAGAGCAAATGCGCCCTAGGTAGAAGAGAAGCATGCTGAGTGCATTAAATGACCTGAGGAGGGCGCTCTAGGCATGCTGAGTGCATTAATTGCCCTGGGGAGCGCTCCACTTAGCTGGTTTGACTCAGCACTTGTTCACATTGCTAACTAGTTCAAGACAGTTTGACCATTTGCCAATCTAATCAACTTAGGGATGTAATCATTAATCACTTGGGCTAATTAATCATCAATTAATACATGATTAATTTACATAGGTGGAAAAATGTTCTAACACCCCCCCTTAAGCTAGACTTAGTGAAATATCAAAAATTAAGGCCTTGGCAACTAGGCTCAAGTCACCTTTTACATCATGAAAATTTATTTGTCCATGTAACCAAGGTAAGGAGGAAAACCACATGGGAAATAAAACCTCCCCTCTAAAATGGACATGTGGCATATATCAAAATACACCAATCATCACCATGCATCACTCACCCCAAGCAAAGATCTAAGGTGAGTGAAGGTCTTCTCGGTAAAACACTTGGTGAAGATATCAGCAGTTTGCTCACTGGATGGGCAATACTGCAATGCTATGATCCGGTCATGCACCAAACCCCGAATGTAATGCATGTGTATCTCTATGTGCTTGGTCCTCTGCCTCTGTACTGGATCGGTAGAAATCTTGATTGTACTTTGATTATCACACCAAAGAATAGTGGGTGAATCAAAGACAATCCCGAACTCTGCAAGAATACCTTGCAACCAAACACATTGTGTGGCTGCATTGACTGCTCCCCTGTACTCGGCCTCAGCTGAAGATAAGGAAATAGTGCTCTGTTTCTTGCTTGACCAGCATATAGGTCCATGTGTAAGCATAAAGACATAACCGGAAGTTGACTTCCGATCAATACAATCACCGGCCCAATCAGAATCTGTAAATCCTACTAGTTCAAGAGATGAACCAGCAGCATAATGGATACCAAAAGACTTAGTACCCTGAACATAATGAAGTATCCTCTTGGCTGCCTTCCAATGGATCTCATGAGGCTCTTGCATGTGCCTTGCAACAGCCCCAACAGCATAAGACAAATCTGGTCGAGAGTGTGTAAGATACAACAAACTCCCAACTAGTTGTCTATACAACGAACTGTCAACTAGTGGTGAAGAACCCCATTCTGTAAGCTTAACTCCTGAAAGAAATGGAAATTTTGCAGACTTACATTCAGCCATCTTAAATTTCTGCAGCAAATCTGAAGCATACCTTGACTGACATACAGAAATTCCATTCACAGATTGATCAATCTCCAAGCCCAGAAATTGTTTTAGCAATCCTAGATCGGTCATGGAGAATGCACTGTGCAATGCTCTCTTAACTGAGTCAAGTTCTTTGGTGCAGCTACCAGTGATCAAAAGATCATCAACATACAGTACAATAATCAATATCAGATCACTAACATGCTGCATATACACATTTGGATCAGACTTACACCTCTCAAACCCCAAAGATAGCAGAAAATTGTCCATTTTTGCATACCATGCTCTAGGAGCTTGCTTGAGCCCATAGAGTGATTTGTTCAACCTGCAAACAAGAGTATGATCAGAAATAAAACCTTCAGGCTGCTGCATATAAATCTCCTCATTCAGATCCCCATGAAGAAAGGCACTCTTTACATCCATGTGATGAATCTCCCATCGCTTGGAAGCCCCAATTGCCAAAACTAGTCTTATGGAGTCCATCTTTGCCACCGGTGCAAATGTTTCTGTATAGTCCACTCCTTGGACCTGAGAGTAACCCTTAGCCACCAACCTGGCCTTATACTTCAGATCAGAACAATCAGATCCAATTTTGGTTCTATAAATCCACTTGCATTGCACTAGTTTCCTCTTGGGAGGAAGAGGGACCAAATCCCAAGTTTTGTTCTCATGGAGTGAGTTCATCTCCTCTTGCATGGCTGATTGCCACCTTGGGTCTGTACATGCTTCTGAATATGACATTGGATCAGATCCAACCATCAAATAACAGGCCTCACTCAGATCAGAATTATTATATGCAAAGGAATTGTGAAATTGAGATCTAGTTTTCCTAGCATCTTGGGGATCTCCCACTAGCTCTCCGGCACTTTGAATTGTTTTCTCTACCCACTTGGGCCTTGAGGGAGGGATATGTTCAGAATCCATATCAACATCATCTTCAGCAATATCAGAATCAGAAATATCAGAGAATGAATCACTACTTACTTCATCATCAAGACGAGGGAATGAGCATTCCCCATCACCTTGTTCACTAGCTTGCAAAAATTCTTCCTCTTCGAATTTGACACTTCTTTCAATGAAAGTTTTGTGAGTGGATGGATCAAAGAGCTTGTAGCCCTTGGAATCCTCTGCATACCCAACCATGATTGACTCCTTGCTTTGGGGCTGCAATGCCTTTCTCTTCTCCGGTGGAATTCTGGCCCAAGCCCTTGAGCCAAAAATTCTGAAATGTGAGACATTTGGCTTGTGGCCCATCCAAGCTTCAAATGGAGTGATTCCTTGCAATGCTTTGTGTGGTGCCCTGTTCTGAACATATGCTGCACAATTCATAGCTTCAGCCCATAATTTAGGAGACAAATCCCTTGCTTGCAACATGCAAGTTGCCATCTCTTTCAGTGCTCTATTTTTGCGCTCTGCAACACCATTTTGCTGAGGTGTGTAGGGCACTGAGTGTTGCATCTGAATGCCATGCTCTTGACAGAGCTGCTGCAAATTGTTATTGACATACTCTCTGCCATTATCAGTCCTCAAAACCTTCATGGCCTTCCCACTGAAGTTCTCAACCATGCTCTTAAAAATCTTGAAACAATCAAAGACTTCAGATTTTTGCTTAAGGAAAAATAACCAGCAGTACCTTGAGTAGTCATCGATGAAGGTGAGCACATATTTGCTGCAGCCATAGGAGGGTGTGGGGAGTGGTCCTATGAGATCAGAATGTACTATCCCAAGGGGTTGATCAGCCCTCCTAGCCTTCCCTTTGTCATACTTCCTTTCAGGATGTTTCCCAATCATGCAACCCTTGCATGTTCCACTCGAAAATCTGATTTGGGGCAGCCCTTCTACCATATTTTCTTTGCTTAAAACTTGAAGATATCTGTAGTTTAGGTGCCCATACCTTTGATGCCATAGCTTGCTGGTCTCATTCCCATGTGACAGCAGCACACTTGGTGAAGAAAATTTGAGGAAGTGGGAGAACATGTACATCTTCATGTCATGGTCTGCAACACCCTTTGCAACAATTTTCCCGGTGGAAACTTCTGATATCTCCACTTCATCCTGAGTGAAGACCACCTTCTTTGCTGCTCCAGTATGTGTCATTTGGTACACAGAGAGCAAGTTTGCTGCAAGGTTTGGCACATACAGCACATTTGAGAAGAAGCCATTCTCCATAGAGATTTTCCCAATGCCATGAGCAGGGATTTCTGAGTCATCTCCCATTCGAATTGAGAGACCACTGTAGGGAGCAAGTTCAGAAAACGAGTCTCTTGAGGAAGCCATGTGCCTTGAGGCACCTGAATCAATGATGAACAACGGTGAATGAGATGAGCTAGCCACCAAAGCATGGCAGCTCTCCTTGTCTTCAGAAGCGCACTCCTTCTTCTTGGAACTTTCAGGAAGAGGAATGTTATTTTTCTGTAGGAGATGTGTCATGGTGTCTATGGTTTTCTTCATGCATGAGCTCTCTGGATGAAAACCTCTTTGACAGTAGCTACACTTTGTCTTCTCAGCCTTCTTTCCCTTTTTCTTGACAGGATTCGAAACCCCCTCAGAGGATTTGGGCTTCTCATCCTTTCTCTTCTTCTCTTGAGGTTTCGAAACCCTGGGTTTTTGCTTGCTTCTTCCACATTTCGAATCTCCAGCTGCAAGAACTTGATCTTTTTGTTTGATGGAGCCCATCAAGACCAGCTTGTCTTGCTCTTGAGTTAGCATCTCCATGAAGTCAGCCAAGGATGGCATCTTCCAACCTCTGACTGTGAGCCTTGTGGAGTTGAAGGAAGACACAAAAACTGAGTATTCTGAACCCAATTTTGAGAGAATGGACAACACCAACTGTTCTTCTTTCTTCTCTATGCCACATTGTCTGATCTGCAAGACCAAGTTCTTGAACTTGGTGAAGAAGTCCTGGATGGAATCGAAATTCCCTGGGCTCAGTGAGACAAGCTCATTTTCGAGCTGGTGGCCTCTCATCTCATCAGTCTTTCCAAACAGTGTCTCAAGCTTGAGCCACACTTCATTTGGAGTTGCTAGACTTTCTACATGAAACAGGAGGTCTCTCGAAATGCTGAGACAAAGGAGGCCAAATGCCTCATCCATTCTGTTGAAAAACTTGGATTTCTCCACAGCTGAGTTTGGCTCAACCTCAGTGCCCATCGTGATTCTGTAGAGACCCTTGGATCTCAGCAAAATCACCATTTCTGCCTTCCAATCGAAATAGTTGAAGGGTGTGAGCACGTTTGGGTGAGATGGCTCCATTCTCCTCTGCTGCAATTCGCACTTGCTGACAATGCTGAACTCCAATACCTGCAAACAACTCTCAAATCACTCTGGAGGGATCTACACTCACAGATTCGAACCTTGTATGGATAGTGGGTGCATTCGGGAGAGCATCACACCTGAGAGGAGCCACTAGATTTCTCCAGTAAGCTCAAGGCAATGGCCTCAGGAATTATGTGGTTTCTCCACTGTTTCTGGCAATCCACTACAACAGTCCGCTGGTTCGAATTCTAGCTCCAAGAGCTCTGATACCATGTAAAATCTCAAGCACAGCTGAATCTAGCTACTGTGGATTCCTCACTGGTGAAAGATTGCACAACATTTGCAAGAATGGCATAAAAAAATTTAAATGAATGAAGAACAATTACACATGAAATGGTGAATAATGTCAATATTATTAACTGTCCAACCTTAACAAAGGTTAAGAACACCCATATATACAAATCTGGAAGAATTCGAATCCATCTGGAGTGTTCACACTGATCTAGCTTAGAAAAAGCTCAAACCCCCCTAGGTTGACCAAAATATCCCAAACCATCCCAAACTGGTTCGAATCTGCAGTGTGAATGCTGGGAATGACTGGACAGGCCCATGTGACCTCACACATGTGAAGAAACTGGTTGGGTAGAGGTTTGGAGTCTAAAATTGGTCAAAAATGTGACAAAACAAGGCAAAATTGTCCACAAGAGAGCAAATGCGCCCTAGGTAGAAGAGAAGCATGCTGAGTGCATTAAATGACCTGAGGAGGGCGCTCTAGGCATGCTGAGTGCATTAATTGCCCTGGGGAGCGCTCCACTTAGCTGGTTTGACTCAGCACTTGTTCACATTGCTAACTAGTTCAAGACAGTTTGACCATTTGCCAATCTAATCAACTTAGGGATGTAATCATTAATCACTTGGGCTAATTAATCATCAATTAATACATGATTAATTTACATAGGTGGAAAAATGTTCTAACACACTGGTTCAACTTCGGCCTCTAAAAAAGTTTCCTAATATAGTACAGTCTGTGTAATACCTATCACATTTTACTAAATTTCATTTGGAGCTTCCTAGCCCACGTTATGACCTTTTTTCCTAGGTCACCTGATTTTGACTGAGATCTGGAAGAGGCAGAAACCCTAACTTGTACTGATCATAACTTACAAATTACAACGAATATGAGGGTGACCTTTGGACACAAGATACCTTGAGATGTTATGTACGACCTGTAAAGGTTTCAGATCCTGAACCTTCGCCAAAATGGATTTATGGTGAAAGTTCCACCATGAATAGTTTTTTCTATATAAAACCCTAACCTTCAAATTTTCGTAAGTAAAGCAAGTGTCGTAAGTGCCATACATTGCCTTCTTGTAGGTTAGCTCTGATACCATGTTAAGATTTAATATGCTAATACAGAAAATAGCATCATTATATTCCATTTCACAATAATAGCATATATAGGATCACTGAAGAAACAACAAGCATAGCATAAACACAAGAGACACAGATTTATCCTCGGAAACCCTCATGGGGTAGAAAAACCAGTAAAGCTTCCTCAATATAGATGACTAGCAATATACAAAGATGCAAACCAAAGACATGATATCCTCCTCCATCATAGCAGACCTCTCCTCCACAAGTGCGCTACTCTCAAGTGAGTGAGTGTGTAAAATGAGGAATACACCTCCTCTATTTATACACTACTCCGACTTATCTTTTACACAAAACATGTAGGCCCGTATTTAACCAATGGGTTAAATACCCCACTACAACTGACTGGGTCGACCCCTCTAGGGTGGTCTAATAACCCTTTGACCCACATAACACATACAGGGCCGACCCCCACTAGGGAAGTCTAATAACCCGAGTTACCACATTCTGACAGAGGAATAAACATCTCTGGATATACAATAAGGTCTTCAAGGAGGAATGAAACATCTCCAGAATAATAAAGTACAAATATAATATTCTTTGAAGTTACAATATCTCAACACAACATTTTATGTTCATAAATATTTCCATCAAGAGTGAGAGGAATGTTCCTGGATCTGTGTGTTATAGTGACATGGACTACAAACATGCTTATCATATTCCTTTTTCCTATCATGAACAAGGCCTTGGGAATATCAGGTGTTTTCAGATTTTTCTCTATCATGAGTGAAATTTCGTGGATATTCATCTTCCTTAAGGTTCCAAAGACCAAAGGATTTCCTTTGGAAGTTATCACAAAATTCTTTGCTATATCTACATCTCCAACTGTAAAGGAAAGTGAATAGGTCAACCACAAACTCACCACTAAACTACGGACATAGCTTTGCAGATTGTAAAATGTTATCGTTACGGTATTTGATAATTTAGATGAAGTAATGGAAAGCACAAATAGGAAGTTAAGTGAGAATATTGTCCAACACTTCTATTTCCTCTTTTCCATATCATAGCCTCGCCTTCTTTGTAATGTGGTTGAGAAGCATCTTTTGCAATTTATCTATGTAGTCAAATGTATTTTATCTCATGGTTTTAGGATGAAGGCCATCACTGGATTGACAAAACAAAATCTTGGAATATGCACCTTAGATTTTCGTAATGTATTTGAATAATAATACACCTTAGAGCGATGAGCGATGAATGAATATGCACCTTAGAGTGATGAATGAAGAATAGATGATGAGTGGAGTATTGAAGATTTGCAACAGGAACATAAACAGTTACGCGTCGATCTATCTGAGGTGACTTCAAATAGTGAATTGCAGCTACAAGTGAGGAAGAAGCATCTTATCCTTATGATCCTGCAACATCTTGTTAAGTTTAGCTTAATTTCACAAGAAAGATCACTGAAAGAAACACAATCAAAAGATAGACAAATATTTACCCTTGGAAATCCTCATGGGGTAGAAAACCCAGCAAATATTTCCTCAATATAGATAATCAACCCAATACAAGATGTAGTCCTCAACAAGATCTCCTTCTCCTCCTATGCAGACCTCTCTCTCTCCTATCCTATGCAGACCTCTCTCTCTCCTATGAGCCAATCACAAGTGACTGAATGAATGGCTTAAATGAGGAACACACCTCCTCTATTTATACTTGTGTTCGAACTGACTTTTCACCCTAATGGGGCTGACCTCTCCTAAGAGAGTCTAATAAACCCTAAACAACTAACTCAGGGCCGACCTCACATCGGAGATCTAATAACCCTAGTTACGACACTCTCTCAGAGGAGTAAACCTCTCTGAATATACAATAGGGTCTCCTCGGAGGAATGGAACATCTCTAAAATAATAAAGTACAAATATAATAGTCTTAGAAGTTACAAGCTCCTCAAAAAAATAGAAGCTTAGAGCTTTGGATCGAACCTTTTGATTGGGAAGAAAGGTGGACTTTATCAAACCCTAGTTCGGGGTCATGTCTAGTGAATCCGGAAGTTTCAAAGGAAAATTTGAGGGTTGAAACTTTGCATTTTTCAAATTATGAGTATACCATATTGATCAACTCATCAAGGCGCATGTTACTATCCTTTCGGAAGTTTGAAATTCAAAGTTTGAATTTTTAGGGTTTCTATGACAAACCCTAATCCAACACCAGATCCAGTTCCTGCAAATCAAGTGGATTGGGTTAATCCTATAAGGGAATGGATTGGTCACCTACATAAGTGAAGAATTTCCTGTTTCATAGGGAGATAAGGCTAAGGCCTTACATAAGAATATTAGAAGCAATCTCGATAGGTATGACTCATCCAGGTATGTTTTCAGTTTTGTTCATGATTAAGTTTAAGGTATGTTTGTCTTCATGTTATTACGATTAGTACAATCTTGATTAAATTTAGACTTGTCATATCACCTTAATAAAATTATGAATGCATGATAGAAGATATTCATTGATTAGGGTGTTGACACTTATGATTGTACTAATGCATTATGGTGTTGTATGAGGTTTATGTTGTTCGCTAACATGAAAGGTACACCAAGAAAGACAAATCATGTTCTAGTTCAAGAACATATGATCATGATGACATGAGAACACAGATTCATCCATTGTAATGAATCACTTAGAAGATCTATTTACAAGGTATGTATAACTTGGTTCTATAATGGTTAACCTATGAGATATGCAGGTTACTAGCACAAGTCATTGAAGAGAACAAGAAGAGACCATGTGGGTATGTTAGACATAACTAGCTAACATACCAATCCAGGTATGTTTTTCCTATATCAAGTTAGAATCCTACCTTGTGTTAGGATCCCTTATATAAGTATACTTGGTATGATTGGTTATGTTTATTCATAAAGTTAGAAATGTAAGTAATCAAGGGTTTATGCATTTTATGTCTCTTATCTTGATTGATGATTTAACTAACCAGAAGAGTCCTATGATCAAATAAGATCATGCATGAGTAAAAGAAGACTTCCCTGAAACCTTGAATACTAATGTTTATTATCTGTGTTTGAAATGATCATGACTATACATGTTTAATATTATTGTGTTTTGATAGTATTAAGATTATACTAATGAATGTGTGATTATGTATGAGACCTCGAGGATAACACAGTGATGATACTAATAACCATGCATAGTTATGGATATAATTTCAAGGACAGGTAATCCAGGGAGCAAAGATCAAGAGGGAGCACACTCCAGTTGTTCATGCAAATAAGCAAAGATCAAGATGGAGCACACTCCAATTGTTCTTGCAAGGAAGCAAAGATCAAGAGGGAGCACACTCCAGTTGTTCTTACAAGGAAGCAAATATCAAGAAGGAGCACACTTCAGTACTTTCTGCAAGGATGTAGATATTCAGAGGTAGTTGACCACTTCTCACAATACACATCAAAATGGAGTTGCAGAAAAGAACCAAAGATTGAGAGGGAGTCAACCCAACAAACAAACAAAGATAAGTATTTGAATTATCATTCCTTGCATATTTTATTTCTTAAATAATACTGTTCAATAATGTATATACTTATGTTCCTAGAATTAGGTTGTGTATTATGCATATTAGAACAGTTGCATTGATGAACAGTATATTACTAATATACATGGGTAAGTGGCCTATGGCACTGTACAACATTCCATTGCTACTTATCTAGAATGAAACCTCTTTGCTAACATGTTGGGAGTTGTGCACACTCTTAACAATGTTCTGGTAGAGATTGGAAGGCATCGAGAAAGTTACGGGATATGGATAAATGTTGTATTGAAGAATTGGCTAAGATAATTGCATGACCGTATGACATATTTCTTTATGTGTAAGAATTTGTTCTAAAAACTACGAGATGTTTTCTAATCATGCAATTTAACTTGTTGTGTAAGAAAGATTGTATACCATCACCTACAAAAGAAGGACTACAACATTTGTTCAGCAACAAAGTTATCTATTGAAAATATTGAAGATATTGAAGTTCCCAGGATTCGGGAAGAATGCCATGATCTGATCCAGGAGTTCCAGTAAATCATGAAGAATGATGTTTGGGATGCAGTCCCAAGACCTGAAGGGAAGTCTTTTGTGACTTCCAAATGGATCTATAAGATCAAGCATGCTACAGATGGTAGCATGGAGAAACACAAAGAGAGGTTTGTAGCTCGTTGCTTCTCCAAGAAGGAGGGATTGAGTATGAAGAGACTTCTACACTTATATCCAGGCACACTTCCATCAGATCAGTACTTGCTTTGGCTGCAATGATGTAATGGAAGATACACTAGATGGATGTCAAGACAACTTTCTTGAATGGTGTAGTTGAAGAGGAAGTGCATGTGCAGCAGCCACTTGGTTTTGAGACAAACGATGGGAAGTCATATATGTGTAGAACTTGGTATGGTAGGATAGAAAGCTTTCTATCCAGTTTGGTCTTTACCAAGAGTAAAGCGGATTCCAACCTTTACTACAAGGTTGAGGAAGGCAATCCAATGACACTACTTTTGTATGCGGATAACTTGTTTGTTATAGGTGAGGATAGATTGATTGCCAACACGTAGTGGAAGCTTGCTGCCGAGTTCGAGATGAAGAACTTGGGGATGATGCACTATTTTCTAGGCATGGAGGTGTGGAAGAGTGAAGATGGTATCTTCCTTGGACAAGGGAAGTATGCAGTAGAGATCCTGAATAGGTTCAGGATGATGGACTGCAAGGCCATGGCCACACTTATGGCATCGAACCTAAAGCTTCTGTGTGATACTTCATCTGATCCGGTTGATGTCACTATGTATCGTCAGATGATTGGGTCCTCGATGTACCTGACGAACACGAGGCTAGATATTTGATTTGCAGTGAACACATTGAGCCAGTTCTTGATGGATCCCAGAGGTGTTCACCTGGTTGCTGTAAAGCATATTCTGAGGTACCTAAAGGGTACAGTTGATTATGGGCTCAAGTATGATGCGAATCAAAAGTTTAACCTGCAGGGTTATGTTGATTCAGATTGGGAAGCAATGCTGCAGATAGGAAGAGCACTTCTGGGGGTTGCTTCAGTATGGGATCAGGTGTGATCTCTTGGTTTAGCAGGAAGCAGTCCTGCGTAGCACTGAGTATAGCAGAATCAGAGTATGTTGCAGCTTGTTCAGCTAGTTGTGTGGCAGTATGGCTTCGGAAGCTACTGTCTGAGTTATTTGATCTCCCATTGGAGGCTACTGGTATCTTTTGTGACAACCATAGTTGTGTAAAGATGTCTAAGAACCTGGTGTTTCATGAAATGTTGAAACACATCGAGATCAAATATCACTATATCAGGGATATGGTGCAGAGAGGAGCAGTGAAGCTCCTGTATGTTGCGACAAATGAGAAGATTGCATATGTGCTGACGAAGCCACTAGCCAGAGTGAAGTTCAAGTACTTCAGAGATAGGCTTGGTGTTCTTCAGATCGATGACACTTCAAGGAAGAAGTGATGGAAACATCTACTGGAGCCATTCCAAGCATGGTGAGAGGAGGATCCTTCCCATGGCTATGGATGTAAGTGCTAGATAATGAGGATCAAGACAATGCTCTAGTTACTTCTTTGTATATGCATCATGTTGGATGTTGGATATGATCAGTTGGATCATTTATATGTATATGTATGTATGCATCACGTTGGATGCTGGATATGATCAGTTGGATCATTTATATGTATATGTATGTATGCATCATGTTGGATGCTGGATATGATCAGTGTGATCATGTATTTGTATATGCATTATGTTGGATGCTTGATATGATCAGTTGGATCATGGATTTGTATCAGGTGGATGCATTATGTATATCAGGTGGATGCATTATATGATCAAGTAGATCATGTATGATGATATGTATCAGCTAGATACTTTGTATGCATCAGATGGATATACTGTTTGATCAGGATGATCACAGATGATGAGCTTCAGGATGTTGTTCCAAATGATATGCATCAGGTTGATGCTATGATGATGATGAGGGTGATCACAGATTATGAGCTTCAGGATGTTTCTCTAGATGATATGCATCAGGTTGATTCTATGATGATGTACATCAAGATGATGTATGGTGAGTATCGGTTTGATACTCTGTGGCCTTGGATAGGTTGTGTAGGTAACATAGAAAAGATTCTTTAAAAACCAGATAGGTAGAGCGGTGTGCTTGTAACAGCCTAGGTTGCTCTATCGAGATTCGGACACGTAGAGCGGTGTGATCGTAACATCCTGGGATGCTCTAAGTAGGTTTTGCTACAGTTTCGCATAGAAAAGATCCTTTAAAAACTGGACAGGTAGAGCGGTGTTCTCGTAACAACCTGGGTTTCTCTATCGATATCTGGACAGGTAGAGAGGTTTGCTCGTAACAGCCTGGGATGCTCTGAGTAGGTTTTGCGAAAGTTCACATAGAAAAGATTCTTTAAAATCCAGACAGGTAGAATGGTTTGCTCGTAACAACCTGGGATGCTCTATCGAGATCCAGACAGGTACAACGGTTTGCTCGTAACATCCTAGGATGCTCTGAGTAGGTTTTGTGAAGGTCAACATGTAAAATATCTTGGGAGATCCGATAGGTTGAGCAGTGTGCTCGTAATCAGTCTTGGGATGATCTTTCGAGGTTTTGTTGAGGCACGTAATCAGTCCTGAGTATTCCACAGTATGGCCAATGATGATGAAGACCTGCAGGTGGTGGGCCTACATCCAATATGAAAAAGGACTAGCTTTGTAGAACTTCCTATGATGAGTAGATTCAGAGATTGATTTAGATAGCAGCAGTGATGATGACAATGACTCGATGACGATTATCCAGTGACGATGATCTAGAGAAGAAGACCTGTGTCGAGAAATACCTTCCTAGTTAAGAGGGAGTGTTGATGTATATGTAACTTCGGAATGTATTTCATATATATATTTATTGTACTCCTATAGAGATACATTATTCCTCTATACGGAAGTTTTTGTATTCCTATAGAGATGTTATTATTCCTCTATACGGAAGTGTCATAACTTATACTTGATGGGTTATTAGACCACCTTGTTGGGGTTGACCTTGTATAAGTCATGTGGGTTGATGAGTTATTAGACCACCCTATTGGGGGTTTGGCCATGTGGGTCAAAGGGTTATTAGAACACCCTATTGGGTGTCGTACCAGTCAGCATTATGTTATGTGGTTAAGTTAAGGCCGACCTAGTAAAGGTTATTAGGCAAGTAAAGTCAAGTATAAATAGAGTGTGGGAGGCACTCTATTTGATCATTCTATTCTGATGAAATGCTAGGATGTATATTCTGAATTCTTTGGATGCTTCACAATATCCAATAAATATTTTTTTTTCCCTAGAAGGATCTAGCTTGGTCCTCTTTTCTTTTGGAATGTGAATGTATACTAGGCATCCAAATATGTTGAGGTGACTTACCTCAGGCTTTTTCCATTTGGACACTTCTTCTAGGGTCTTGAAATCAAGAGTACTATGAGATAGTCTATTCTGGACATAGATTGTTGTCCTGGATGCTTCAACCCATAGATACATAGGTAGGTCTTGATCATGTATCATTGTTTTTACTGCTTCCATTATGGTTCTATTCTTTCTCTCTGCAACACCATTTTGTTGAGGATTGTAGGGAGTGGTTAGCTCCCTCTTGATTCTAGCTTCTTTACAAAAGACTTCAAAATATTTTGAAGTATATTCTCCACCATTATCTCTCCTGAGTATATTGATCTTCTTTTCTGAATTATTTTCTATCAAGGATTTGGATTCCTTGAATTTTCCAAAGACTTCATCTTCTCCCTTCATAAAATATATCCAAGTCTTCATTGAGTAGTCATCAATGAATGTAAGGTAATATTCATACCCACTCAAAGATGTGGATGGAATTGGTCCACATACATCTGAATGAATCAATTACAAAGTACTCTTAGTCTTTGTTTCACTCTTTGGAAATGGATTTTTTCTATTCTTCCCTTTTGCACATCCTTTGCATGTGCCGTTGTGGTCAATCTTTAGATCTGGTAGTCGTATGACTACCTTGATCACATGAGGTAGTGCTTTGTAGTTAATGTGAGCAAGTCTCCTATGCCATAGCTCACATGGGCTAATGGCTTCATGAACAAGGGAAGCTTCAGGATGACCCTTGAGTTTGTATAGACCTCTTTCCTCTTCACCAATAACAATTGTATCCTCAATTGGTTTTTCTTTGGAACATATGAGTACTTGTCCATCTATGAATGCAACCCTATAACCTTTCTTATCTAAATTTGAGATAGAAAGTAAGTTCTTCTTCAAACCTGGTACATATAGGATTTCCTTCATCTTTAATGGAGTTCCAGAATCATGCTTGTAGGTTGCTTCACCAATTCCCTTGATGGGATATTGATAGTCATCTCCTAGAGATACCTTCTATGGAGAGGTCTTTTCTTCTAGACTTGAGAGAGTATTCTTTTATCTTGTCATGTGCTTTGAAGCACCACTATCAATGAGCCATGTATCTTCTCCAGGTGTTACTGACCCAAAGAGTGTAGAGAATAGAACATTTTCTTCTGCATCTTCTTTTTCTGTTTTAGATCTTTTATTTTCAGGCCTTTCCTCTTCATCTTCTTCACTCTCATCTTCTGCCAAATGTGCTTGATGTCTTTTGTGAAGATTATTTTTCTTCTTCTTTGAAGGACAATTTCTAGCAATGTGTCCTAGTTTGTGACAACTATAACATTGAACTGAGGAGAGGTCTCTTTCTGAACTTACTCCTCCTTTCTTTTTAAATCTGTGAGGAGGATGAGATTCCTTGTGACCATTCTTCTTGGATTGGAAATGACTCCTTCTTCTTTTGGTGTGGGTGGCCAAATCTTGGTCATCTTCTTTGAGAAAGGATTCTCTGATGGCAACCCTAGCTTCTTCTTGAATGCAATCCTCCCATACCACATCAAACTTCATACTTTATTTTCTTGCACACATGTTTGGACGAATGAATCCCAAGGTCTAGAGAGACCATTGAGAGAAGTCATGACTAGTTCATCTTCATTAAGAGTGTCTCCAATGGATTCTAGTTTTTCCTTGAACTGGGAGACCCTTGTGAAGTAATCTTGAATAGATTCTCCTTTACTCATTTTTGTACTCTTCAATTGAGTTCTCAAATTCATCTTTCTGTTGATGTTCCTTCCTTCATACATTCTTCCTAGGGAATCATACATTTCCTTTGGATTCTTCTTGGATGCCACTTAGGTAATCAAGTGGTCTTTGATAGAATCAGCAATGGTTCTCTTTTCCCTAATCAATTCCTTCTTATACTTCTCTTTGGTTTCATCTTCTTCAGGTTCTGCAACCTCATCCTTGATATATTGGGTAAGATCATTCTCTTCAAGAATGAGACCAATCCTATATTTCCATGCTCAAAAATTCTCTATACCTTCTAGCTTATCTTCAAGCTTAGTGCTTGGAGCCATCCTATCTAGGGGACCATAGAAATTGAAGTTTCTGAAAAGATAAAATAACACTTACTAGGAGAGGTGCTTGATTGGATTGAGATAACTGGTGAGCTCTGCTTCTAGAAACTTCAACTTTTCACCCTTCAAATATGATCAACAACTACAGCAGAATTTCTGGTTTTCTGGTTCGCACCATTTCTGGTTCTCTGGTGCACAGGTGCGCACTTTTTCTAGTTTACTGGTTTTTCTGGTTTTCTGGTCCAAAACCCAAACTAGGGTTTGAATTTTTTGGAGTTCTACTTACTCAAAAATTTTGATATAGGGCTCAAAATTTTGATTTTGAGGAGGGCTATCGAGCCATGTAATCAAATTCCAAAAATTCCAACTTTTGCAGAAACCCTAATTTTCACCGGAGGAAGAGAGAGAAGATTTTCACCTTGTGAAAGATGTCCTATTCAGGATAGCTCTGATACCATTAAGTTTAGCCTAATTTCACAAGAAGGATCACTGAAAGAAACACAATCACAACATAGACAAAGATTTACCCTCGGAAACCCTCATGGGGTAGAAAACCCAGCAAAGCTTTCCTCAATATAGATAATCAACCAAATACAAGATGTAGTCCTCAACAAGAGCTCCTTCTCCTCCTATGCAAACCTCTCTCTCTCCTATGTGCCAATCACAAGTGATTGAATAAATGGTTTAAATGAGGAACACACCTCCTCTATTTATACTTGTGTTCTAACTGACTTTTCACCCTAATGGGGCCGACCTCTCCTAAGAGAGTCTAATAACCCCTAAACAACTAACTTAGGGCCAACCTCACATGGGAGATATAATAACCCTAGTTACCACACTCTCTCGGAGGAATAAACCTCTCCGAATATACAATAGGGTCTCCTCGGAGAAAGGGAACATCTCCAAAATAATAAAGTACAAATATAATATTCTTAGAAGTTACTATATTTCAACACATCTTCTCCATTTATAGATCCAAATATAACGAAAATTTGCAGGAACCATAATTTTTAGAAAGAGTTGTTGACCTCATCGATAAGCCGGGGGAATTAGATGCCTATTAACCAATTGATTCACTCGAAGGATGGACAAAGTATTTACTCAAAAAATAACTTGCATACAATTTAAATCCAAAAATTTATGGATGGACAGAGTATTTACTCGAAAAATAACTCGCATACAATTTAAATCTAAAAATTTGTAGATGGAAAGAGCATTTACTCGAAAAATAACTTGCATACAATTTAAATCCAAAAATTTGAGAAATGCATATATGAAAACTTGCGTGGCCCTGAGAATTTTTTGCATACCTTTTTTGGTGCCTGACACATTATGCATCTCGAACTCGGGAGGGGGCATAAACCTATAGAGAAATCATAGTCGAGGAATCAAAACCCTGTATCATCTTCTCGAGGGCTTCCACAGTCGAGGAATCAAAACCCTGTGTCATCTTCTCGAGGGCTTCCACAACCGAGGAATCAAAACCCTGTGAATGAACTATGAATAAAACACAGACCCTGTATCATCTTCTCAAGGGATTCTATGACTGAGGAATCTACCATGACAAACATGGGATTTCAATTCATGAAATCCTGATCCTGCAACCTGGAGGAAAAAAATATATACAAAGCCCTCGGGCACCATTTTGAGAATAATAAAAACAAATTGTGACTAATTTTTGGACTTCGCTGACCTCCATAGAAAGGGATTCCAAATTGTAGTGTGAAATTATAGAGTGTGTGGATTGCATTGGAATCAAAATCCTTTCCTCCACATAGCATTGTTTCCCAAACCCCAAACCCCAAATCTCAAAGTCCCTTCCTCCTTTCGGCATTGGCGCCAAACTCTTCATCTGGTTTAGTTTGTTTGGTAGAAAATGTTCTTTTGTTTTGTTTGTGTTTAATGTGTTTGGTTTAATTTATTTTTAATTTTATACAACCTAAAAAAAATAAAACTTAAATTCGTGTTAATCAATTTAAACCATTATACATACGCTATATATTTTTACTTACATTAATTTTAGCTTTACAAATTAGATCAATTTGGTAAGAAAATGTATCAATTTCCTTTACTATTCTTACCCAAAAAAATACACTACTGTAATTGTTGATTCAAAATCATATACTTATATAAATAAATATAAATTTATAGTATATAAAAAATAAGTATAATGATAATGATAATATAATGATGATGTTTAGTTATTAATTAAATGCATTTTTTCATAAATTTTTTGGACATAAAACACTTTAACCATATCTAATTGTTAACCTTCACTTATTAATATATTTTTATAGTGATTCATACAAAGTTGAAGAAATAGGAAGAAAGGTCTCACCTACTTTGATTAGACAAGGATCAATTGCTAGCTCGGGATAAGAATCCATGAGGTCTAGGTCCAAATACCCAAATAGATGTTTTTCACTATGGACAACATCTTGCAACCTAGACATAACAAAAAGACATTTCTTAAATAAACATTATATAAAAAAAAACAAAGATCAAACAATTATTAACATATATCTCTTACAGCAACTTGCAAAAAAAATAAAATTTTAAGCATAGCATTTAAGTTCCCCTCTTTTTTAAATAAACACTATGTTGTATAAGTAACCTCTTCCAAGTTATTGAAATAATACATACATGCAATACTTTCACAACCAACAAATGTGATATGTGCCTATAAAGTCACTAAAGGAATTATCATTGGTTAACACTGAAAAACTTCAATAAACAATAGGAAAACAAAAGAAGAAAATACTATACAATATTCAAACTTTGGAAATCTATTCCCATTATAAAAATCATTGTTTCCTCTTAGTTTCCTTCATCCCATTTCCAGTTTTCTACTGAATTGCATAAAAGTTCAAAAACCTTTTTCATTTCTAGCATCGCCTCTTGCTTGGTCATATATTGTTTTAACTTTCATAAATTCAAAAAAAATATCAGAACCAACCTAGTAAAAATGATGAGAATTGAATGAACTTGGTAGCCAAGATGAAATGAAATAATGTAGAATGAAAATTGAGCTCTTAGAACACACCATCCTTAGTGAGACTTTCTCATTAACATGTCATATTGAGAACAAGGTAATATTTTAAGAACCTCCTCAAACCTAGATCAATTTGGTGATAATCATTCAAATAAAATATTTTGGTTACACACGATAGGGATTGGTGTCAAGGCTTAGGACATGGTTTGGGGATGGAAACTAGGATCTTATGCCATAATTTTTTATTATAAGAATCATTGTGCCATGTGTAGGGATCTAAATCACACACAATACATGTAGAAGGAGTTTTTCACCTATGAGTCTAATAAGGGCACAATTTCAAGTATTGTCACATGATGAATGGTTATTACGGCCTAACCATGGCATAAAAGCTAGGCTCTTAGTAGATAATTGTTAATTATATTACTCATGGATCATGGATATAGCATTTTGCCACCACATGGACCCTAAATTTTTACCTAAAGAAAGATATATGTGCATAATTTTAAGGTTTAATGTATGAGGTATCAATATTGAGACTTAAACCATGGTTTGGGGTGAAACACTAGGGATTAGGCCCTAATGCAATTCAAAATAGTAATATATTTCACACAACCTTGCATGTTCCTGACAAACTCTACTGGAAAAAGTGATCTTCACCTCTTACAGTTCTACTTCCAAATATTGATATAACAACTCCATGATATGAAATTAAAGAAGTTTCTAAATATTTTGTCTATAGTTCCTATGAATAGCAACTTAGTCGGCGAATTTACAATGGGTAGCTTGTTAATTATACAATTTTGTTAAGGAAAAACTTTTGTGGTTTTCATGTGATTAGTCCAACTATTTGAAGTATTTTTTCTTTTACCATGTGTTACCTTGTGGATTCGTTTCCTCCTCCCCATTGGTCACTTTGGTCTCCACATTACCATTTTGCTTGCTCTCTGGCTTGCTATAGGCATGATTGAAGGGTCACACAAGGATGAAATAATTGAGCCTAGCTTAGGAAGAAGAGGTATCACAAATATTGAAACAGACACCATGTTAGACAAGAATTGGTGCAGATACCATCTCATTAACTGTTGCTAGCTATTGCTGAGGGTGTGGTATCTATTGGCAGCCCTTCTCCATTGTAAATAGGGCGCATTATTCCTGGTATGAGCAGCAATCTCCTCCCATCAGCTGCTACATATTACTTGTCTAATATTGTGTGCCCTAGCAGGCAGAAAAGGCCACGATTGTCTATTGTTGGAGGGGCATATTCATGTGACAGATTTGGGATCATGGTAAAGGGCGTTTAGTGGATTCAAAGAGGAAGAAGCAAGACTATTGGAATGTTAGACAAGAGCTAGTGCAGAGGTAGATGTTGCCATTTCTGTCATACTTTAACTAGCTTTTCAGAAGATGAGCATACAGAAGAGAAGTAGCTGAGAATAGAGACCGATTATATAAGAGCCATGCCTTGAAGCAGGTAGGAACGCCATTGATAGATCGCTTGATCCCAACTACGACCCTGACAGAAGCTCAGGCATTCCTGCCTACCAAGCCCTTCTAGATCAAGAACCCTCTTCAATTTCAGCTTCAATTTCCACGGCTACCACCAAGACTTAAAGAAAAATGAATTCAGAAGAAAGATATCGCTTACCATTGCATTGATCCTTTTATTTTATGAAGAGATTTCGATAAGTGTATTGGCCCATGGTTCTACGGTTATGTTCACCATTTTTTTCTCATATGGTAATGCGTAATGCACAGCAATGAAGTTTTTTTCTCATATGGTAACGTGTAATGCCCGGCAATGAAATCATTCGATGATGATTTGGCATATGGGAACTGTTTTAATTGATAATCATAGTGGAATGTGAACCGATTAGAAGTGTGAAGAAAAGGCAGAGGGAGCAGGACAGATAAAATTGTGGTATGAATGAATACAGAGACAGATTAGGGAAGTTGAGTATCGAAAAGGGTGTGGAAGCTGAGATGAAAAGCGGTGGAACAGTATTGTTATGTGAAAAAGAAGACATCAGTCACTGAAGATGAGATGTGGAGTAGCGTAGACCTGAGGAAATGAGCAAGAAAGCTGAACAAAGGAACAATAGAGTGATGCTGAGAATATTAACAGAATAGTAGAACAGAGGAACAAAAGAGAGTGCTGAACAAGTTGAAGAGAGCAGAGTGTTGTGTTGAAGGTTGGTGCCTTTCACCTAGTTGGTGCTGAGTTAAACTGGAAGTTGGTGCTTCCATCCAGTTGGTGCTGGTTTACAGTGAGAGTTGGTGCTCTCAGCAAGTTGGTGCTTGCATTCTGAGGTTGCAGCCTCGTTGAGTTGGTGCTCAACTAAGAAGAGATGTACAGTTGATAAGCCATTGACATCCTAAGAAGAAGAGGTTTTTCCCTTAAGGGTTTCCTCGTGAAAAAGATGTGTCTCCTACATGTGTTTGAATGATGTGTTGCATGTCATATGTTTATTTATTTGATTCTGTTTTCATTACAAGAATGAATGTCACATAATTTCAATGAATCATAGTTAAAAGAATTAAACGGTTTAAAATTTTTATTTAACTGATTCACCCCCCCTCCCTCTCTCTGTTAAATACCTGTAACAATTGGTATCAGATCAGGTTCCTTTAGTATAAGGTAGATCCTGAAAGATTAATTAAGGCTAGTCAAGATGGCTCAACAAACAAAGCACCCGTGTTTGATGGCACAAATTTTGCTTTCTGGAAGGTTAGGATGAGAACTTTCATAATGTCTCTAGGGGCAGAAGTATGGCAGATTGTAGAAACAGGATATAAGAAACCTCTCCTGGTTGACTCTAAAGATGAAAAATCAGCCTTCACTTTTAATGCAAAATCTATGAATGCCATTCTTAGTGGGCTAACTGAATCAGAATTTGTAAAGGTTATGCATCTTCAAACTGCAAAAGGCATGTGGGACAAACTTGTAAATAGCTATGAGGGAAATGACAAAGTGAAAAGTGCCAAGATGCAAACTCTTAGACTAAAATTTGAACAATTAAAGATGAATGAGGATGAAAATGTCAGTAAGTTCTTTATGAGAGTAGATGAACTAATCAATGCTAGGAGAGATCTTGGTGAAGTCATAGATGATGATACCCTTCTTGTTCATAAAGTATTAAGATCATTACCTGATAAATTCAATCCGAAAGTGTCAGCAATAGAAGAGATGGATGACCTCAAAACATTGACTATGGATCAGTTGTTAGGAACTCTGACTGCTTATGAGATGAGGATTAGTAAAGACCAAAACTCA
Organism: Larix kaempferi; assembly: GCA_027924585.1. Taxonomy (NCBI): domain Eukaryota; kingdom Viridiplantae; phylum Streptophyta; class Pinopsida; order Pinales; family Pinaceae; genus Larix; species Larix kaempferi. The sequence continues at coordinate 3,416,672 of BSBM01000638.1, forward strand.
TCCAGAGAAGCCTCCTTTAAAGCTGAAAAGAGTACTGAGTCAGACATGGATGAAATAGAAGCAAAATTTGTGAGAAGACTGAAAACGGGGTCAGGGAGATACAAAGGTAAATTGCCTTTCAAATGCTTTAACTGTGGTAAAGTAGGGAATTTTGCTGCTAAGTGTCCACATAAGAAAAAAGAACAGTACTCTGCTGATGAAGAGAGATTTCCCAAGAAAAAATATAATAAAGAAAACAAGTTCAAATATAAGAAGAAAGGCCTTTGTGTGAATGATGATGAATCTTCAGGAACATCTGATACTGAATCTTCTCATGAAGATGAAGAAAATAACTTCATGCTAATGGCCATAGAAGACCTCGAACAGAACTGTGCAGAGTATGAAATCAATGATGAAGACGCCATTGTAGATATGGAAGGAGAGCTGATGAGTGCTCTAGAAGAAATTGACAAATTGAGATTAAAGAAACGAAAACAAAAACAATTATTAATCCAGTATGAAACCAATAGAAAAGATATCTCTTTAATAAAGCTGGAACTCGAAGAAGAAAAGAAGATTGAAGAGTATTTAAGACATCAGTTAGCTGATAGTAAAGCTAGAGTTGAACATTTAGAAAAAGAGGTTGTAACTGTTAAGAAAGAACTGGAAAAATATCAAGCTCTGCATCATCAGAATATTTCCAGCATCAAAGCCTCAGAGGAACTAAACAATATGTTGAACAGACAAAGAGCTCCACACAATAAATTTGGCTTAGGGTATGATCAAGGGAGGAGAAGCAGTGGTTCAGAAAGAAAAGAATCATCAAATGTGATCAAATTTCAAGGCAGCAAGCAAACTGAAATTCCCAGCGTAGCAAAGACTGAAACATGTAAAGAAAATAATGGAGATGAATTAAAGAATACTAAACAGCAAGAGAATACGGGTTTAAAAGGCAAGTCCGCACCATTAGGAACTCATGGTAAAGAGTCATGTAATAGAAGAATGTACGCTGATCAGAAATTTGGTTATGAGCATCACAACTTAGTGAATTATCCTTTTAGAAATCAACAACGAACCAGGTATGACATAGTCTTTAATGGTTATTGCTTCCATTGTTCTAACTTTGGGCACAGAGTTGCCAGTTGTGTTTTTAATTTCAGAAATGTACAAAGAAGAATGTCAAACTACACTCAGAGAACGTATCTATCAGCAAATAAACATATGGGTCGTATCCCTCCACCAGCTGTTAAAAGAAGAACGCCAAACAGAAATGCTAATCCATTTGATCTTCTATACAATGAGCCAAAATGCTATATATGTCACAACTTTGGGCACAAAGCTACAGACTGCTACTTGAAAGAGAACAAAACAGATCGAAACATGAAACACACAGCTGTACAAAACGTATGGATAAATAAAGAGAAATCTCATTGCAATCTTGTGCTTTCTGTTCAGAAACAGAGGAGTCATTGGTACATCGATAGTGGTTGTTCGAAACACATGTCAGGAGACAAGGAGAAATTTATTACCTTATCAGAACATAAGGCAGGTAAAGTAACATTTGGTAATGATGCTCCAGGAAAAGTCAGAGGAAAAGGAGTTGTGAGTTTCAGCAATGGTAAAGGGAAAGCTCAAGACGTTCTCTTTGTAGATGGGATGAAACATAACCTTCTCAGTGTGAGCCAAATGTGTGACAAAGGATGTGAAGTCTTGTTCACTAATAAAGACTGTAAAATCAGAAATGTTTCCTCAGGAAAGCTAGTTGCCAAAGGGGTAAGAACAGAGAATAATGTTTATGTTTTAAAAGAAGAAAAAGAACAGTGCTATCTAAGCAAATATGATGAAAGCTGGCTATGGCACAGGAGATTGGGACATTTGCATTTTGATCACCTAATAAAGCTCAAAAACAGAAACGCAGTAAGGGATCTTCCAGCAATATCTAGACCTCGAGATGATGTTTGTAAGCCTTGTCAAATGGGAAAGCTAAGTAGGGCTCAGTTCAAAACGAAGAATGTTTCTTCTACTAGTAAGCCCCTTCAACTTGTTCACCTAGATTTATGTGGCCCATCGAGAAAAGAAGGAACAGGTAAAGAAAATTATTTTATGTTGGTAATTGATGACTATTCCAAAATGATTTGGGTTGCTTTTCTTAAAGAAAAGTCTGAAGCGTTTTCCAAGTTTAAAATCTTCAAAGCACTAACTGAAAATCAGATTGGGAGAAAAGTTAAAGCAATCAGATCTGACAGAGGAGGAGAGTTCACCTCGAAAGAGTTCAATGAATTTTGTGATGAGCACGGAATTAAGAAAGAATACACAATAGCAGGAACTCCTCAGCATAATGGAGTGGTGGAAAGGCACAACAGAACAGTTCAGCAAATGGCTAGATCAATGATGAAGGAAAAGAACATCTCTCAAGGTTTCTGGGTGGAAGCTATTCATACAGCTGTGCACATCCTTAATAAAGCTCATTTGAGGCCAAACAGTGATAAGACACCATATCATTTATGGTTTGGTAGGCCTGCAACCATTAAACATTTCAGAGTCTTTGGGAGTAAATGCTATATCAAGAATAATGATGAAAATCTGGGCAAGTATGATGATAGAGCTGATGAGGGGACCTTTCTAGGATATGCTGTAGAAAGCAAAGGCTATAGGTGCTATAACAAGAGGCTGCACAAAATGGTTGATTGCATAGATGTGAAAGTTGATGAAGACTGCCACAGAAATATCAGTAAAAGTAATGATGATGATTCATGCTTGGAAGATACAAATTAAGAAACAGAAGAACAGGTCCAAGAATCCCAAAAAGAAGAATTTAATTTATTAGAGTATGAAGAAACTGAATCTGAACAACCCAATGTACACTCCTCTTCTAAAATGACTAGAAAGAATCACCCTGAAAGCCAAATCATTGGTGATGGGAGTAAAGGGGTTCAGACTAGAAGGAAGATTTTGCTGGAATCTGAACAATCTCATATTGCCTTTCTCTCTACAATTGAGCCCCATAGTTTTAATGAAGCCAGCAAAGACAAGGATTGGATAACAGCTATGAATGAAGAATTGGACCAGATTGAAAGGAATGATACATGGGAGCTGGTTCCTAGACCAACAGACAAGAATGTCATTGGAACTAAATGGGTCTTTAAGAACAAATTAAATAAACAAGGAAAGGTTGTAAGAAATAAGGCCAGATTGGTTTGTAAAGGATATGCTCAGGTGGAAGGGAAAGACTTCGATGAAACATTTGCTCCAGTGGCAAGAATGGAGGATATAAGGATGGTTCTAGCCTATGCATGTCACAAAAGATTCAAACTATACCAGCTGGATGTCAAATCAGCATTTTTGAATGGAAATCTTGAAGAGGAAGTATACATGGAGCAGCCTGAAGGTTTTTCTCTCACAGATAAACCTAATTATGTATGCAAGCTAAAAAAGGCCTTGTATGGCTTGAAACAAGCACCGAGAGCATGGTATGCTAGACTGGACAAATACTTGCAAGATAAAGGATTCAAAAAGGGCTCAGTGGACATCAATCTGTATATCAAATATGAAGGTGATGATTTGCTGGTTGTATTAGTTTATGTTGATGATATAATCTTTGGCTGTACTAACAATTCTTTTGTTGAATGGTTTGCTAACTCAATGCAATCTGAGTTTGAGATGTCAATGATTGGAGAGCTGTCTTATTTCCTTGGACTCCAAATCAGTCAGAAGCCTGAAGGCTTATTCATTTCTCAAGAGAAATATTTGAAAGAAATGTTAAAGAAGTTTCAAATGGAAGACTCCACTCCTATGAGCACACCCATGGTGAGTGGCTGCAAGCTAAGCAAAGAAGATACATCACCAGAGGTAGATCAAAAATTGTACCGATCAATGATTGGTAGCCTGCTATATATCACTGCATCTAGACCTGATATTATGCATGTTGTAGGGATGGTAGGAAGGTTTCAAGCTACACCCAAACAAAGTCATTTGCTAGCTGTGAAACGCATATTCAAATATCTGAAAGGTACCCTGTCCTATGGCTTGTGGTATCCCATGAATCAGAATATTCAACTCATATCTTATTCAGATGCAGATTGGGCTAACTAGGTAGATGAAAGAAAAAGTACCAGTGGCGGAGCATTCTTCTTGGGAGATTCCTTGGTGGCTTGGCTAAGTAAAAAGCAGAGTTCCATATCCTTATCCACTACAGAAGCAGAGTACATTGTTGCTGCTACCTGCTGTACACAAATCTTATGGATGGTGCAATCTCTTGCTGATCTAGAAGTAAAGTATGCTGAGCCTATTCCCATTCATTGTGACAATACCAGTGCAATAAGTGTTTCCAAGAATCCTGTACTCCATTCCAAAACGAAACACATTCCAATAAAGTACCATTTCTTGAGAGAACAAGTGGCTAATCAAGCTATGCAGCTGAATTATATCCCTTCTAAAGAACAGATAGCTAACATTTTCACTAAGCCTCTGCCTACAGCTCAGTTTGAATATCTCAGACAAAAGTTGGGTGTTCAGTCAATGTCTCAATGATCTATGCATTGTGTAAAAGGGAGCATGTTTTCATTGTCTTTTTATCTCATATATGCATCTTGATAGGGGGAGTTTTTTTTTTGTAATCAGATGTGCTGTAAATGCTCAATTTTTTCCTTTGTCATGGATGTCAAAAGGGGGAGAAAAGCTATTCAAAGTTTTCCATCAATGTCAAAGGGGGAGTTTGTTACACAAGAATTGGTGCAGATACCATCTCATTAATTGTTGCTAGCTATTGCTGAGGGTGTGGTATCTATTGGCAGGCCTTCTCCATTGTAAACAGGGCGCATTATTCCTGGTATGAGCAGCAATCTCCTCCCATCAGCTACTACATATTACTTGTCTAATATTGTGTGCCCTAGCAGGCAGAAAAGGCCACGATTGTCTATTGTTGGAGGGGCATATTCATGTGACAGATTTAAGATCATGGTAAAGGGCGTTTAGTGGATTCAAAGAGGAAGCAGCGAGACTATTGGAATGTTAGACAGGAGCTGGTGCAGAGGTAGATGTTTCCATTTCTGTCATACTTTGAGTAGCTTTTCAGAAGATGAGCATACAGAAGAGAAGTAGCTGAGAATAGAGACCGATTATATAAGAGCCATGCCTTGAAGCAGGTAGGAATGCCATTGATAGATCGCTTGATCCCAACTACGACCCTGAAAGAAGATCAGGCATTCCCGCCTACCAAGCCCTTCCAGATCAAGAACCCTCTTCAATTTCAGCTTCAATTTCCACGGCTACCACCAAGACTTAAAGAAAAATGAATTCAAAAGAAAGATATCGCTTACCATTGCATTGATCCTTTTATTTTATGAATAGATTTTGATAAGTGTATTGAACCATGGTTCTACGATTATGTTCACCATTTTTTTCTCATATGGTAACGCGTAATTCCCAGCAATGAAGTTTTTTTCTCATATGGTAACGTGTAATGCCCAGCAATGAAATCATTCGATGATGATTTGGCATATGGGAACTGTTTTAATTGATAATCATAGTGGAATGTGAACCGATTAGACATGTGAAGAAAAGGCAGAGGGAGCAGGACAGATAAAATTGTGGTATGAATGAATACAGAGACAGATTAGGGAAGTTGAGTATCGAAAAGGGTGTGGAAGCTGAGATGAAAAGCGGTGGAACAGTATTGTTATGTGAAAAAGAAGACACCAGTCACTGAAGATGAGATGTGGAGCAGCGCAGACCTGAGGAAATGAGCAAGAAAGCTGAAGAAAGGAACAATAGAGTGATGCTAAGAATATTAACAGAATAGCAGAACAGAGGAACAGAAGAGAGTGTTGAAAAAGTTGAAGAGAGCAGAGTGTTGTGTTGAAGGTTGGTGCCTTTCACCCAGTTGGTGCTGAGTTAAACTGGAAGTTGGTGCTTCCACCCAGTTGGTGCTCTCAGCAAGTTGGTGCTTGCATTCTGAGGTTGTAGCCTCGTTGAGTTGGTGCTCAACTAAGAAGAGATGTACAGCTGATAAGTCATTGACATCCTAAGAAGAAGAGGTTTTTCCCTTAAGGGTTTCCTCATGAAAAAGATGTGTCTCCTACATGTGTTTGAATGATGTGTTGCATGTCATATGTTTATTTATTTGATTATGTTTTCATTACAAGAATGAATGTCACATAATTTCAATGACTCATAGTTAAAAGAATCAAACGGTTTAAAATTTTTATTTAACTGATTCACCCCCCCCCCTTCTCTCTGTTAACTACCTGTAACACACCATATCCTTGTAGGCCAACAATTCCATATGCAAAGGCTTATATTATGGCTTGGGGCCCACACATAGCCTATGAATCCTAGAGGAAAATTCCATGGCTTCAAAATCCACATTTTGACCTTGGTCTGTGTCTAAAGTCATGATAACCAATGTCAATGTGCCAAACTGAAAATGGCCACCATATCCTAATCACATGACAAAGATTCCCTTTGAAGGACCTATGTGGTGTCCAAGGGACACACGGATGTCTCAGGAGCCCCATAGATAAATATTATGCTATAATATGACTTTGGAATTAAACCACATCATGTGCACTAAGAACCATATCTAGTTTTCTAAAGTTCAAAATGAGCACCATATCCCACTTGCAGGCCAAATATTCCCTATGGAAAGTGTTTTGTGGTGGTTTGGGAACCCACACATGGACCAGGAGATCCATAATAAAATTCTATAGCATAAGGCCCTAGATTGTTCCTTATACCATGGAATGGTCGTCAATATCCCTCCCTAGTGTCTCGCTCCTCAACGTAGTGACCATCTCTCACATGTACACTAAGGATTCCGTATATAGATCATATGGAATGATGTGGGATACTATGCAAAGAACATGAGCCACATAGACAAATGTTCTATCCCAACAACATGGGTTTTTGGTATCAACCCATGGATTAGTGACCAAGAAGCATCCATGATGTGACAAACCTTAAAATGGCCACCATATCCCTACCATATGAAAAATATGGGCTACGGCCTCATGGATGGCCTATGTAAAACTTGAAAGCCATATGTTATGGGATAAAACTCTAGATCTTCACCATGGGCCAAAACTGTATTTGGCAGTTTAGATCCTTTATAATAATTCTTAAAGGGTTTGGTGTCGTTGTTACAATGAAAAAACAAATCTTTCTATTTGGATCCTTTATAATACTTCTTGAATTGTTTGGTGTCATTGTTACTATGAAAAAATAAATATTTTTTTGGAACATATGTCAAGTGCCTCCATGTACAATAGCTTGTCTTTCTCACACGATTATTGTTTACCAAAAAGCTCAAAGGATGTTATGATATAATTTTCACCTGATGTTAGTGAACTGAAATGTAGAGAAAAAATATCATTGGAGCTTTGAGATTGAAAAGAATAGTTATGATTTGCTTGGTCATCTAGCTTAGTAATTCCATAATCACCAAGTTGAAATCTTAAGAGCTTGGATATATAAATGTAGGATTTAATTTTGGACATTTTTTCTAAATCAAGTGAAATGAGCTATTTTTCCAATTGACGAGCATAAATTAAATTCCTTTTTTTGAAGTGTTTCTCATATTTAAACCATGGTCCTCGTGGTGTATCAAATGTATGAATATTAAATTTCAGATCCTCGGGATGGACATGTTAATGAGGCCTCTTTCTTCAGCATTGTGATTTGACTAATTCACAAGCCTCTCGTTATTTGTTGATGTGGGATCTAGCCTAATTGTGATACAATAAAGATATTTAATCATGAGTAGGTCATTCATATATTATTTATAGGATCATCAATTGGTGCTTGGTGCTTGTCCAATGAATCTCGTTAGGGTTTGTAGCCACTGTGCAAATAAGAAATATAGAGTAGAATGGTCTTAAAAATGACACACCACTACGCAAATATTGAAAATTAGCACTAATAAAAAAAGGGACTCAAAATTGAGACGGTTTGAATTTATTCCCCTCATGAAAACTTCCAAAATGAGGATTATACTATTGGAGGATTATACTATTTTAATGTGATCATTCTGAATAAAATGTATAGTTTTGCGTAATTTTCTGTATTGTTCTAGAAATTTCATAATTTCAAACCTCTATCCAAAGTTTTGAAATTTTTAAGAACCCTGAACTTTTCCAAATCTGGCCACCTCCCAATCCTACCGAACTTTTCAAATAGTAGAAACTATGATTATGAATAAGATAATAGATTGATAAAATACAAGAAAAAGTACATTATGGTATGGATAATATGGACAGAGAATAGATGCAACAAGAAACTTTTTTTAAACCAAGGATCAAGGTGAAATGAAAGATGAATTTGAATTCAAGGGGAAGCATGCTCCAAAACAAGGCACATAAATGTGAAGAAACCAGAGACAAAGATTAGAGTTTGAGTAGAGTTTAGCACAAAGTTTGGTGCTAAGATGAAGTAGCTAGAGACAATGAAATTGAATATGAAAAACATTGATTGATTTAGCTAAATACTCATTAAGGGGGAGTGTAAGTCAGTAAGGTGAAACCAAGTCTGCAGGTGAAATTCTTGCCACTGACTAGAAGCATTAAAAAAATAAAATAAAAAAATATACTTTTCAACAACAGTCTGGTAGTAACCATCATGGATGTTGAGCCATCTATTTTTTCCATAGCACTCGAGGAATATACAAACTGTCACATGCATCTGTCAGTTGAAGGTTGATGCTTTTTTTATTTTTTATATTATTTTTTCTTCTCTTCTCTCAAGGATAACCTTGTGGGATTTTCCTCTCTTGTTTGGAATATTTGGATGGAGGGTGGCTCAACCACCAGCCGTAGTAGTGGCTGATAACTCTGAGGAACTTGGCTAGATTTGAACCTGTGACCTTTGGCTTCCCCGTCCGCAACATGCCTGGGAAGATGGTTCAACTGATTGAACTGGTCCTTGGGTCTAGTTGGAGATTGATGTTATTTTCCAACTTATAGGGTTTACCATTAGAATGATGTAGGGTAGTAGGAAATCGTTCATAGGAGCAGATAATTGGTGTTGTTCCTATAAACAAACATTTTTCCAACTTTTGGAGATGAATATTCAGTTGATGGAAACTGCAATCATTTTTTAAATCTAGGATCATGGTCCAGTAAAAGATGAATTTGAATGAGGGGAAGTGGAACATGATATATAAATGTGCTAAAATTAGATTGAGGCAGAGATCATAGGTTCGGTAGAGTTCAACACAAATTTTTGTGCTGAGATGAAATAGCTTGAAACATAATCTGATTGAAGGTCAAATACATTGATTGGTTTAGCCAAATGGTCATCAAGGGGGAGTGTTGAATACATAAATGTGCAGAAATTAGAGTGAGGAAAAGATCATAGTTTGGTTATAGTTCAACACAAAGTTTGGTGCTGAGATGAAGTAGCTTGAGACATAATATGATTGAAGGTCAAAGACATTGATTGGTTTAGCCAAATATTCATCAAGGTAGAGTGTTGAATTTGTTATCGATTTGTCTAGGGCCCTGGGAATTTTCAAAAATAAATGTAATGGATAGATGGAAAGGTAATGTTAAGATGTAGAAAGTCATGACAAAATTGGGAAAAGGATGAAAGTATAATGAGTCACTGAGAAGACGAAGGTGATGGAAATCTGAGTTGGCATTGATGTCAAACAAAGGTTGCTTGGTTGAACTATGCCATTTTGAAGAAGAATTTGCAAATGTCAACCTACAAGAAGTTACAGTCATCCAACAAGAAGCTACAGTCAAATCAGAGCTTAGCTAATTAGATTGAACCTATCGAAAAGCCCTAAAATAGAGTAAAAATTGGACTAATATTAATTTGAATATAATGCTCTCTTCTTGCTAAACAATCTGAATCTATCCAAGCCTCTGTGATGTGAGCCCTGAGTTTATCACTGATTTAACTCAACAATTTTGATGATCAATAGTGATTCCTTAACCGAAATTGTATGAACAACAAAATATGGTGCTAATTTGAAGAAGCCCTACAACATGGCATACTATCTAATCCAAAGTTTGGAGATGTCCAATATCTCAGCAGAACCAAAACTTGAAAAGACCTAGTTAGGCAGTCTCGAAAATGATAAATAAGGCCTTGAAAATTTTTATATGAGCTCAAGTCCAATTATCTGACCTACAATCTTCTCTGCATGAACTCCTTATTTAGTTAGGTGGAATATATCCAATTGGAAAATGGACCAAATGCACCAGCATACTAGAAAACTTATAACTGAACCATGATAGGATTAGACCCAGATAGAGAGATGTAGACTACATGCCCAGTATTTACCACAAATTCAGCATGAGTTTTCCCCATACTCAATATTAGAATTGCACTACCAAGTTCAAGCAACAATGCACCTAATTTTTGCATGATTACTCCATCCCACCTGGAAAAAGATTGAATTCAACCACATAATAATGGTTCAGTTACTGTGTTCTCAATTTCCAGCTCTCCTTTTAAAGAAGTTACAGAACGCAATGAAAATATGATTTTATCCTTATTAACCCTTCTTGCAAGTCATTTGTGCCCTTTCTAGCGTTGGCAGTGATAGTCATGCCTTCTCTATCCATCTCTTAATCAAAACAATGTGTAGATGCACCGCCAAATCCGTTGGCTCTGCCATCTTTGTCAAACCTTTAAACCAATTTAAGCATCGAAAGGTCCACTTGGGCACTGACCTCTGCATAGAAACTAGATTTGGCTCCTATCTCAACAGCTGAGCATTCATCGAGGCGATCCACTTCTTGGTTGTCGAATTTACATTAGCACTTCGATGATTTTCATGATCCAAGGAGAGAACTGACTCTGACTAGAATTCAATAAGAACAGAGTCATATTCAGGCCTTATTTGCTTCATGCTATCACTAGTGTGTATTCGTTTATATGAAAAATTGGCATTCATCAGACTTTAATTGGCAGGTCGATCTCATACAAGAATGGTAGAGTCCAAGAATCTATCTTCTACTGCACGTCTGTCACCCAAGACTCCAGGATCTGCACTCGACTTTACCCATGGAATTGATACGTATGATGAATATCCCAACTTGGAACCTGTACAAATGTATTCAACAACTGCAAAGGCTTGCATATATCAGACTTTAATTGACAGGTTGATGTCATACAAGAATGGTAGAGTCCAAGAATCTATCTTCTACTGCACGTCTGTCACCGAAGACTCCAGGATCTGCACTCGACTTTACCCATGGCATTGATACATATGATGAATATCCCAACTTGGCACCTGTACAAATGTATTCAACAACTGCAAAGGCTTGCATCTATCACATGGAACATTTAAAGTTCAAACACTTGTTTGTTGGCGCTTTGTTTTAACCTTTCTGTTCTATTGAATATATCCCATATTGTTTGGGAAGAAACAAATAAGATATGTTTATATATGGCAATGCTTCCCTAATTGTTCAATGAGTTGCATGGAAAAGTATCGTGGGTTAGGTGCTTGGTGCAGGACTTTGTATTGTGTATTGATATGTGGTTTGACTCGATGATAAATAGGCTCGATAATGAATAGGCTTGGTAATACTTGAGCACACACAATCTTTTGGCCAAAACAAGTAATAAAAAATATATATTTTTAATATGAAAATATAAGAACACATAAAAAATCAGGATCTCGACAAAATGACAATTTATTACTTTTTTGTAATGCAGGTCATAAGCTAGAGATCACTGGGTTACTGGGAAAAAAACAATCAATGGGATCTTGTCAAGGTTTGATGGAATATTTGGAGGCTATGACAATAGGAAAACGACCTTGAGAATTTGGTGAATCAAGCATGAATTGATGAAGGTGCTAAAAGTTTTAATGGTACATTTTGAGCTCTGACATACGATATTTTTTGCATTTAAAATATTCTTGCATCCTTTATTTACTGAAGAAATATACATGTATTAAGTGAAAAATGTTTCAGTGAACTTGTGAAGGTAACACCATTTCTTGTTCCATATGACTGGCATTCTTAATGCCATCTACTCACCATCTCTTTTCTCGGTTCTCTTTTCCTATAAATAATCTCGCAAGCAATTTATTAATTTGTTGCTATCATATGATAATCCCATTCTGGGCTATACAGGTGCTTTTTATGGCCAATCATTCCTTGAATAAATATAGCCTTTAACCACTTCAAGTTTAAGGCAACCAAAATTTTGCACATAGGGGATTCATTCCTTAAATCTGTCCCACTTCATTATTGTGAAATTCGACCTTACTTCCCGAGTGTTATTCATTAAACAAGACTCCAGAGTGAAGAAAGTTATGAATAGGACATTGGATAACCTTCATCGATTATTGAAAAAGGAGGCAAGGATGCTAGGATTTTATATTTCTTGAATGCATTAACATAAAGTATTTCATAAGCATTTAGTTCTCTCTAATGAAACCTGTAAAATTGGGATAGCCCTCCAAGAGTCCAATTGTTCTTTATTTGTTGTTTTATATAGAGAGGCCACGGTAACCACTAGGATGCTCATTTTTTTCATCTTGCACAGGTTTGGAAATTGAATTTCTTTATCCTAATTTGATTATGATGAGAAATGGGAATTTTTCTATTTTCCTTTTTTATGACTGAAGAAATTACTCCTAATTTTATGTTTGTGTAGTGGCAATCTGCATCCTAAATATTTCAATGCTATGTTGTTCCTGCAGGCTGGTGTAAAGAAAGGAAATGGGCAAATTTCCTCGGTGCCTCTTTTTCAAAGCCAATAAAATGTTATTGGAGAGCTCAGCTGATTTTTTACACCACTTGAAAGAGTCTTACTTTCCTTCAATTCTAGAAAGTTTTGTTATGAAATTTGTGAGAGCACTAGCTGATCGGAGGTTTAATACCAGTTCAAAACTTCAATGCCAGTCTCCAATTACAACAGATAAACTAGAGGATTGAAAATTTTGTTTGTTAGTTTCTTTGCTATCAACATACAGCTGTTGTTTGTTGGTTATTAACATTTATACTCCCCTTCAATGACCCCGCCATTATGACAAATCCTTTTTTTTGGCTTGAGTTGCCCATTCAGTGAATCAACATTGCCTTTGAAATGGTGAGATTGGACAATGAACCACATTAAAAGATAATTTTACCAACCACTGTTGCAATGTCTGCTAATGGTGAGATTGGATTCCCAAAATCATTTCCAGCAACATGTGTATTGTGGAAGTTGACATGCCCTCAAGCAATATGAAAGGTGGACATCACACATCCAGCATCAAACCCATGACAATTTTTCATTCACCATTAAACTCAATTTTCCACTAGAAAACAGAGACTTAAGAAAAACACCAGACAATCACCATTTATTAAGTGAGAGTATATCTTCAAGAAGAAGTTCTATCTCCACCTATAACTTTGATATCACTCTATTTTCCTCAGAGAATATATTCTCTTATAATTCAATGAAAGACCATAAACTATAGCTTCCAATATGAACTATTCCACAATTCTAAATGCAATTCACAGAGTAAAACCAATATAGGTTGGGAAGTTTTTTTCTCCAATCTGTGATTGAATCATGGGGTCCATCTTATAGGGTCCAAAAAAGACGATCCCTAAAACCGTTTATCTTTCAAAATCATATTCACATCCACCCCCAACTTGAATTCAAAGGCTAGCCATCCTTTGGTTAATACATGGAAGGAGGACATGTACCCTAGCAAATCTTTCGAAACTATTTCAATCAAGCTAATAAGAGATTTCTCAGAAACTTCCATTCCAAAGAATCTACTTATCAGCGATTTCCCTTGAAGTATTCCTTGTAAGGAAAATCTACAAAGTACTATTCTTCATGCCAAAAGCCATCAGGAAATTCAGTAGTACAATACTTATTCATTTTTTCAAAGATAAGAGCCAATACTTCTCTTGTATAGAGTTTTGCATTATTGACAATCTTCCTTATCGTGGTTATGTTTCCTTGTGTGGGATTCGCTTCTTCAATAGAGGGAGTATCATCACAAATTTTGGAAATGATAGCATTCAACATGGTACATCCGTTTTCACACCTTCTATTGATAGTTGTACAAAATTGGGGCCAAAAGTAAATGATACATGCTTCTACACAAAATCCTGACCAAGGAGGATATCGACACCAATATTATATTCATAAAATGCGGCAGGGCATTAAATTCCATCAAGAAATATAGGAAAGCCTTTTGCATACCTATAAATATTTCGAGGCTCACCATTTCTTTCCCTAACCCTATTATTAGTATGTTCCCAATAGAATCCATGGATTGCTTTTCTCTCAGACTTATAAATCTTTGATTTTGATGGACATGAGATTTACTAGTTTGTCTTTAATTCCATTCAATGCCAATTTTGATGTCTTTATGTTTTCTCCATCTTTCTGGAAACATTCTGGTTAGGATATTACTCTATGTTCTTCCAGTTGGTCCTCTCAACTATTTGTGACTTCTCATATACTTTGCTTCATTCTTGATCAAATGATTACTCTGTTTCTAATCGAAGCACTTCATGTCTTTGTTTTTGGTTTGCAATATTAGCTTCCAATTGTCTGAGATGTCGATGCTCGGTTTTAATCCTTTGCTCTAATTATTTAATTTGACTCTCTTTGGTCTTGTTTGCATGTGTGTGTGGATGACTAGTATGCTGAGTGTGTTGAATACTAGGGCCTTTTTGGAAGTAACAAGGAATGGAAAGGAACATGATTTTTAGGAATAATGGGGTTGTATTGTCGAGATGGAGAAAAAGAAGAAGAATGAAGAGAAAACACCATGCTTGAGCATGCAAGTTGTTGGAGAGAATGTATATGTTGATGAAGAGTGTTTTTTGTAACATTCCTTAACAGGGATAGAGGCAAGTTCATCACTGAGTTGAGATATTTCAGTAGTGATATCAGATGGGAAGGAAAAATATATCATTTTTATACACAAGAATTCTAATTCATCATGTTTTGGATCAGAATAAGAAGAAGAAGAAATAGGACAGACTCCATAAACCTATGGAGGATTAGAGTTGTAAATAATGATGGGCAAGAGAATTATGATCCAAGAATTTTAATTTCCCTATTTCCCACATAATTTGATTCTAAATAAAAGATGAAAAGGCTCGTAACTAAATATCTCCTACTACAAGATTGGGTTCCATTCCAATTCATGTTCTAGAAAGAATTTAAACTGATAAAGTTCACACAACAAATCCTATTCCCTTGTAGATGAGTCATTATAAATATCCACAAAGTCATCAACATTTCCTATCATGAACGTTTTGTTACTATTCAATCTCATCATCTGAAGGCCTACCCATTGTTCATGCATGTACATTGAATAAATTCTAGTAGGACTTCTACAAGAAATAGCTTGCTCAACAAATTGAAACATTTACCTCTTTTCTTCTTCTTTAATCATTAATTGCTGCTGTAAAGACTGCATCTTGGACTTCCACTTTTGTTCTTGAACCAAGTAAGCGGAAAACCAAGTTTCATGCATATGTTGTACTTCAAATGTATATCGGTGTTGATAAATAAAGCCCAAGTCATATAACTCATCATTTCTTCCAATCCATTTAACAGTACTTAGTTAAGCTAATGCTAAAGCTAGGGTATTAGTCCAGACATCATCTCAAGGATGATGTCATCCATCTCATAATCTCCAATTTGTGCACTTAGCTTCATTTCTCGGCCTATTCTCTTATGGCTCTTGATGTGGTGAACTACGCTCTCAATAGGATCTGTGCAACTTCATTGTTCATAGTGATTTACTCGCTTTTGTAGTTCTACTAATGCATCTTCGCTCTTTAGCAGCTTCATACAACTCTATAGGAACTATGCAAAAGAAGTTCATGTTTTTGTTGCGGTGCTCGTTTGATCATATGTTGTTGGCATTTCTTCCATATGCGCAATTTGACTTCGCAATGGGATTCTTGGACTTATACGTGCTGGTTCTTTGAAAGTTTCCCTTTGTTAGAACATTTTTCCACCTATGTACATTAATCATTTATTAATGATGATTAATTAGCCCAAGTGATTAATGATTACATCCCTAAGTTGATTAGCTACTAAATGGTCAATTATCATGAACTAGATAGCAAATGTGAACAAGTGCTGAGTCAAACCAGCTAAGTGGAGCGCTCCCCAGGGCAATTAATGCACTCAGCATGCCTAGAGCGCCCTCCTCAGGTCATTTAATGCACTCAGCATGCTTCTCTTCTACCTAGGGTGCATTTGCTCTCTTTGTGGACAATCTTGCCTTGTTTTGTCACATTTTTGACCAATTTTAGACTCCAAACCTCTAACCAACCAGTTTCTTCACATGTGTGAGGTCACATGGGCCTGTCCATTCATTCCCAGCATTCACACTGCAGATTCGAACCAGTTTGGGATGGTTTGGGATATTTTGGTCAACCTAGGGGGGTTTGATCTTTTTCTAAGCTAGATCAGTGTGAACACTCCAGATGGATTCGAATTCTTCCAGATTTGTATATATGGGTGTTCTTAACCTTTGTTAAGGTTGGACAGTTAATAATATTGACATTATTCACCAATTCATGTGTATTGTTCTTCATTCATTTAAATTTTTTATGCTAATTCTTGCAAATGTTGTGCAATCTTTCACCAGTGAGGAATCCACAGTAGCTAGATTCAACTGTGCTTGAGATTTTACATGGTATCAGAGCTCTTGGAGCTAGAATTCGAACCAGCAGACTGTTGTAGTGGATTGCCAGAAACAGTGGAGAAACCACATAATTCCTGAGGCCATTGCCTTGAGCTTACTGGAGAAATCTAGTGGCTCCTCTCAGGTGTGATGCTCTCCCGAATGCACCCACTATCCATACAGGGTTAGAATCTATGAGTGTAGATCCCTCCAGAGTGATTTGAGAGTTGTTTGCAGGTATTGGAGTTCAGCATTGTCAGCAAGTGCGAATTGCAGCAGAGGAGAATGGAGCCATCTCACCCTAACGTGCTCACACCCTTCAACTATTTCGATTGGAAGGCAGAAATGGTGATTTTGCTGAGATCCAAGGGTCTCTACAGAATCACGATGGGCACTGAGGTTGAGCCAAACTCAGCTGTGGAGAAATCCAAGTTTTTCAACAGAATGGATGAGGCATTTGGCCTCCTTTGTCTCAGCATTTCGAGAGACCTCCTGTTTCATGTAGAAAGTCTAGCAACTCCAAATGAAGTGTGGCTCAAGCTTGAGACACTGTTTGGAAAGACTGATGAGATGAGAGGGCACCAGCTCGAAAATGAGCTTGTCTCACTGAGCCCAGGGAATTTCGATTCCATCCAGGACTTCTTCACCAAGTTCAAGAACTTGGTCTTGCAGATCAGACAATGTGGCATAGAGAAGAAAGAAGAACAGTTGGTGTTGTCCATTCTCTCAAAATTGGGTTCAGAATACTCAGTTTTTGTGTCTTCCTTCAACTCCACAAGGCTCACAGTCAGAGGTTGGAAGATGCCATCCTTGGCTGACTTCATGGAGATGCTAACTCAAGAGAAAGACAAGCTGGTCTTGATGGGCTCCATCAAACAAAAAGATCAAGTTCTTGCAGCTGGAGATTCGAAATGTGGAAGAAGCAAGCAAAAACCCAGGGGGCTGAAACCTCAAGAGAAGAAGAAGAAGGATGAGAGGCCCAAATTCTCTGAGGGGGTTTCGAATCCTGTCAAGAACAAGGGAAAGAAGGCTGAGAAGACAAAATGTAGCTACTGTCAAAGAGGTTTTCATCCAGAGAGCTCATGCATGAAGAAAACCATAGACACCATGACACATCTCCTACAGAAAAATAATATTCCTCTTCCTGAAAGTTCCAAGAAGAAGGAGTGCGTTTCTGAAGACAAGGAGAGATGCCATGCTTTGGTGGCTAGCTCATCTCATTCACCTTTGTTTATCATTAATTCAGGTGCCTCAAGGCACATGGCTTCCTCAAGAGACTCGTTTTCTGAACTTGCTCCCTACAGTGGTCTCTCAATTCGAATGGGAGATGACTCAGAAATCCCTGCTCATGGCATTGGGAAAATCTCTATGGAGAATGGCTTCTTCTCCAATGTGCTGTATGTGCCAAATCTTGCAGCAAACTTGCTCTCTGTATATCAAATGACTCATACTGGAGCAGCAAAGAAGGTGGTCTTCACTCAGGATGAAGTGGAGATATCAGAAGTTTCCACCGGGAAAATTGTTGCAAAGGGTGTTGCAGACCATGACATGAAGATGTACATGTTCTCCCACTTCCTCGAATTTTCTTCACCAAGTGTGCTGCTGTCACATGGGAATGAGACCAGCAAGCTATGGCATCAAAGGTATGGGCACCTAAACTATAGATATCTTCAAGTTTTAAGCAAAGAAAATATGGTAGAAGGGCTGCCCCAAATCAGATTTTCGAGTGGAACATGCAAGGGTTGCATGATTGGGAAACATCCTGAAAGGAAGTATGACAAAGGGAAAGCTAGGAGGGCTGATCAACCTCTTGGGATAGTACATTCTGATCTCATAGGACCACTCCCCACACCCTCCTATGGCTGCAGCAAATATGTGCTCACCTTCATCGATGACTACTCAAGGTACTGCTGGTTATTTTTCCTTAAGCAAAAATCTGAAGTCTTTGATTGTTTCAAGAATTTTAAGAGCATGGTTGAGAACTTCAGTGGGAAGGCCGTGAAGATTTTGAGGACTGATAATGGTAGAGAGTATGTCAACAACAATTTGCAGCAGCTCTGTCAAGAGCATGGCATTCAGATGCAACACTCAGTGCCCTACACACCTCAGCAAAATGGTGTTGCAGAGCGCAAAAATAGAGCACTGAAAGAGATGGCAACTTGCATGTTGCAAGCAAGGGATTTGTCTCCTAAATTATGGGCTGAAGCTATGAATTGTGCAGCATATGTTCAGAACAGGGCACCACACAAAGCATTGCAAGGAATCACTCCATTTGAATCTTGGATGGGCCACAAGCCAAATGTCTCACATTTCAGAATTTTTGGCTCAAGGGCTTGGGCCAGAATTCCACCGGAGAAGAGAAAGGCATTGTAGCCCCAAAGCAAGGAGTCAATCATGGTTGGGTATGCAGAGGATTCCAAGGGCTACAAGCTCTTTGATCCATCCACTCACAAAAATTTCATTGAAAGAAGTGTCAAATTCGAAGAGGAAGAATTTTTGCAAGCTAGTGAACAAGGTGATGGGGAATGCTCATTCCCTCGTCTTGATGATGAAGTAAGTAGTGATTCATTCTCTGATATTTCTGATTCTGAGATTGCTGAAGATGATGTTGATATGGATTCTGAACATATCCCCCCTTCAAGGCCCAAGTGGGCAGAGAAAACAATTCAAAGTGCCGGAGAGCTAGTGGGAGATCCCCAAGATGCTAGGAAAACTAGATCTCAATTTCACAATTCCTTTGCATATAATAATTCTGATCTGAGTGAGGCATGTTATTTGATGGTTGGATTTGATCCAATGTCATATTCAGAAGCATGTACAGACCCAAGGTGGCAATCATCCATGCAAGAGGAGATGAACTCACTCCATGAGAACAAAACTTGGGATTTGGTCCCTCTTCCTCCCAAGAGGAAACTAGTGCAATGCAAGTGGATTTATAGAACCAAAATTGGATCTGATTGCTCTGATCTGAAGTATAAGGCCAGGTTGGTGGCTAAGGGTTACTCTCAGGTCCAAGGAGTGGACTATACAGAGACATTTGCACCGGTGGCAAAGATGGACTCCATAAGACTAGTTTTGGCAATTGGGGCTTCCAAGCGATGGGAGATTCATCACATGGATGTAAAAAGTGCCTTTCTTCATGGGGATCTGAATGAGGAGATTTATATGCAGCAGCCTGAAGGTTTTATTTCTGATCATACACTTGTTTGCAGGTTGAACAAATCACTCTATGGGCTCAAGCAAGCTCCTAGAGCATGGTATGCAAAAATGGACAATTTTCTGCTATCTTTGGGGTTTGAGAGGTGTAAGTCTGATCCAAATGTGTATATGCAGCATGTTAGTGATCTGATATTGATTATTGTACTGTATGTTGATGATCTTTTGATCACTGGTAGCTGCACCAAAGAACTTGACTCAGTTAAGAGAGCATTGCACAGTGCATTCTCCATGACCGATCTAGGATTGCTAAAACAATTTCTGGGTTTGGAGATTGATCAATCTGTGAATGGAATTTCTGTATGTCAGTCAAGGTATGCTTCAGATTTGCTGCAGAAATTTAAGATGGCTGAATGTAAGTCTGCAAAATTTCCATTTCTTTCAGGAGTTAAGCTTACAGAATGGGGTTCTTCACCACTAGTTGACAGTTCGTTGTATAGACAACTAGTTGGGAGTTTGTTGTATCTTACACACTCTCGACCAGATTTGTCTTATGCTGTTGGGGCTGTTGCAAGGCACATGCAAGAGCCTCATGAGATCCATTGGAAGGCAGCCAAGAGGATCCTTCATTATGTTCAGGGTACTAAGTCTTTTGGTATCCATTATGCTGCTGGTTCATCCCTTGAACTAGTAGGATTTACAGATTCTGATTGGGCCGGTGATTGTATTGATCGGAAGTCTACTTCTGGTTATGTATTTATGCTTGCACATGGACCTATATGCTGGTCAAGCAAGAAACAAAGCACTATTTCCTTATCTTCAGCTGAGGCCGAGTACAGGGGAGCAGTCAATGCAGCCACACAATGTGTTTGGTTGCAAGGTATTCTTGCAGAGTTTGGGATTGTCTTTGATTCACCCACTATTCTTTGGTGTGATAATCAAAGTACAATCAATATTTCTACCGATCCAGTACAGAGACAGAGGACCAAGCACATAGAGATACACATGCATTACATTCGGGGTTTGGTGCATGACCGGATCATAGCATTGCAGTATTGCCCATCCAGTGAGCAAACTGCTGATATCTTCACCAAGTGTTTTACCGAGAAGACCTTCACTCACCTTAGATCTTTGCTTGGGGTGAGTGATGCATGGTGATGATTGGTGTATTTTGATATATGCCACATGTCCATTTTAGAGGGGAGGTTTTATTTCCCATGTGGTTTTCCTCCTTACCTTGGTTACATGGACAAATAAATTTTCATGATGTAAAAGGTGACTTGAGCCTAGTTGCCAAGGCCTTAATTTTTGATATTTCACTAAGTCTAGCTTAAGGGGGGGTGTTAGAACATTTTTCCACCTATGTACATTAATCATTTATTAATGATGATTAATTAGACCAAGTGATTAATGATTACATCCCTAAGTTGATTAGCTACTAAATGGTCAATTATCATGAACTAGACAGCAAATGTGAACAAGTGCTGAGTCAAACCAGCTAAGTGGAGCGCTCCCCAGGGAAATTAATGCACTCAGCATGCCTAGAGCGCCCTCCTCAGGTCATTTAATGCACTCAGCATGCTTCTCTTCTACCTAGGGCGCATTTGCTCTCTTTGTGGAAAATCTTGCCTTGTTTTGTCACATTTTTGACCAATTTTAGACTCCAAACCTCTAACCAAACCAGTTTCTTCACATGTGTGAGGTCACATGGGCCTGTCCAGTCATTCCCAGCATTCACACTGCAGATTCGAACCAGTTTGGGATGGTTTGGGATATTTTGGTCAACCTAGGGGGGTTTGAGCTTTTTCTAAGCTAGATCAGTGTGAACACTCCAGATGGATTCGAATTCTTCCAGATTTGTATATATGGGTGTTCTTAACCTTTGTTAAGGTTGGACAGTTAATAATATTGACATTATTCACCAATTCATGTGTATTGTTCTTCATTCATTTAAATTTTTTATGCTAATTCTTGCAAATGTTGTGCAATCTTTCACCAATGAGGAATCCACAGTAGCTAGATTCAACTGTGCTTGAGATTTTACACCCTTGCCTCTTCAAAGAATTCTTTATTTCTTTCTAGATAGAAAGCAGGTGAGTTCGTCATTTCTTTTCTTATCCAGATCCCATCAGTAGGTATCTGGATAGTGTGGTTCTCTCCAGAAGTTGGAGCTTCTAGTTCTTTATCCTTTCCTGTCGCATCTCCACTTCGCATCACAACATTGACGTTTGGATCTCTTTTCTCTGCTGCGATCATTTGAACATTTGGGTTTGGTGCTTCTTTTCTTCTTTCTTGCATTTTTGGTTCCAATATTGGACATGCTTCAATAATGTGTTCAAAATATTTACAATATCTACATGTGACAGTAGCATTTGTACAGTCTCTAGAAAGATGGCCAAGCTGAGCGTAGTTATAACAAATCATCTGACCTCTTCCTTGTCCTTGTCCTTATCCTTTTCTGGTGTTTCTTCCTCTTCTGTGGAATCCACCACGGCCTCTATATGCGCCTTGATCATACTTCATGTTATCATGGTGTTGCGGTGTTTCTTCTTGAACTCTGTACTGTTTGGCACTGGAATTGTCCATTTTTCCATCATTTATCGACATACCTTTCATCCATTTTCTTATCATTATTTCTCATTTATCATTCCATTTTTCATCCATTTGTTGTAGCTACGCATTGAACAGCATGCTACTTCCATTGATCTTTTAAGTGATTAATAGTGATTATTTTGTTTATCTTTGATTAATTAAAAGACTATTATGCATAATTTTACTAAT